>VZTR01007894.1:626537-650091 GCA_013400775.1 Chaetops frenatus | reverse complement strand
GGGAGGGATGCGGAGTGCAGCGGGAGGGATGAGGAGCGGGGAAGGGAAGCGCAGGGCGGCCGAGGTGGCTCCGTTGCTCCCGGTATGGTCCCGGGAGCGTAGCCCGTGCCCGGCGCCGTGCCCGAGAATAAGGGACCCAGCCCTGTAACTGGGGGGCACCGCAGCCTGTAACTGTGTGGGACGGCTGCTGTTCGCTTGCGTGGACTCTGAGGAAGCGCTCGCTGGCGGCTCCGGCCGGGGCTGCCCCGCAGTTTATTTTAACATCTCCGGCGCTCTCCTTCCGTCTCACTCTCAGTGCTGCTCAGCCTGTGCCACCCTGTGCAGAGCCGGTCTCTCCCTGCTCTCACTTGTGACAGCAAAGCCACAGCAGGGCTGCTGCCCCACCACGCTGCTTTCCAGTAGCACCAGCTTTTTACTCTGAGCTCTTCCTCCCAAGTTCCCCTCTTGGCTTCTGGCAAAAGAAAAGTGTTGTTACTTCAATTTGCAAACGGGCAGAACCAATCCTGTAAATACGTCAGGCTCTGCAAGAGGTTCGTGTCAGAGCTCAAGCTCTGAAATGATAGGACCGAATTCACCGGACAGCTCTTAGTTCCTTGTTTATTAAACCATCCAGTAATGTAAAGATACATTAGTAACAGATGTGAACCAGAGCTGGAAAGCTCTTAAAGTTCAGTGGATGTTCCCCCTCTGTTTCTGTTCCAACTCAGAGCTGAATGAGATACCAGATGAGTAGAAGAAAAAAGCTCCCCCCCTCACTGTCCTCCTTCGTGCAAAATTAAATAGAAGTTGGATTGGAAAAGACTTTCCACGGTCCAAGTCTCTCTACAGGAGCAAGATAAGCATTTAGGGGGCAGGGTGGCAGTCCTGAGGAGAAATGAGAACCAAAGTCCCTCTAAGAAGTGCCAGTTGCAGGCACTCAGGAGCAGATCTTAAAATAGTTGCATTGCTTACCATGGAAAGGCAAAAAAAAGATTGGAAGGCAAAAAAATAGATTAGAAGGCAGATGTGAAATCAGTAGTGTGGTTTATGCTTTACTTCTTAAAAGCAAAGGCTTTAAGCCTTTTCTCACTGCTTGGTTTGCATAATTTGGAGGGATTAGCTTTTCCCATCCTCCTAAGAGAGCAGCTGATGTGTATTTTGCATCTGGGGAAATGTGTGTTAGTCTCGAGGTCTGACATCTTTTTTTTGTGGCTATGGAATTCACCCTGCATGGGGCTGTCAAATTAAATACCATAACTGGCTTTTCCAAAACAGCAGATAATTTATTGGTCATTAAAATGCCAGTGGCTGTGCAGTCAGCTTGTGCTGGAGTCTCTTATTGGTGAGGAATTCAGTAAACACTTAATCCTGGACACAGGCAAAGGTTTCAGAGGGTTGAGACCCATGATTGGTCCAGCAGTGCTCCAGCTGCTGTTTCTTTTCTGTGTACTCATTGTGTTTCATAATGTAGATGAATTTTTGGTTGGTTTTTTTTTTTCCTTTTGGAGCAGGAAAACCCATTATAGATGGCAGCTCTGAAGGTTTTAACAACCTCCAAAATAAGATTTGGGCACGGGGTTTGTTGAGACCCTTGAGAGACGAAAAACAAGACAGATTTCAGAAGGTGATTTAGGAGTCTCTGAATCCTGTGGAACTCGGTGGAATTTCATCTTCTGAGCACCTTTGTGCAGCTGAGCCCAGGAGCCTACAGGCTGCAGAGCAGATCGTGCCAGCAGGGAGGAGGCTGAGAGAGCTGGGAGACTCCTCTGGTTCAATTCCTGCAGCAAGAATGGGGCTGGAGAAATCAGGGCTGCTGTCCTGGCTGCTGCTGTAGAGAACAGCCCAGACCTGCCATGAGGATTGGTCTAGAACAGAGCACATCTGCCCAGAGCTGGATCCTTGCATTAAACAGCAAATCTTGGACTGTTTTTCACCCTTCCTTCCAGCCCTTCTGCTGGCAGCTGAGCTGATACTTTGATAACTGATAGAAAAACTACCCAATAAATAGCGTGTTAACACAAGTGTTTGCAGCTATTGCTGAAGGTTCACAGGGAAAGATTCAGATTGTTTTCTTCGTTTTCAGAGAATATCTTCCAAATGTTTTTGTGTTGGCTCTCAGCAATGTACATAAATCTGCTCAGCTACGCTCATCTAGCACGTAAAAATATTGCAAATTTGTCATTAAATTATGGATGAACTTTGCTGTTAGTTTGGCTTGTAGTCAATATGAAACATTGCTGGTTTAAATTGATATTTTCTCATATTTTTTCCTGGTAGCTTATGAAACACTGAGTTTATCGTGATGGCTTTTCTTGAGGGTAAGCTAAGCATTTATAACTTATTTTCCTCTCCCCTTCTTCCTCAATACATAGCAGAAAAATGAAATGCATGATGCAGGCTTTATTCTTTAAAAGTGTTTATTTTTGATGGAATAAATAAGAGCACAATCCCGCGAGTATTTGTTTGTGTTTAACCTCACATGGACAGCCTTAATGCAGTGGCCAGAGGAGGCAGAGCTTCCCCACCAGTACCACTTGAAGGTGCTCTGTGG
This sequence comes from Chaetops frenatus, assembly GCA_013400775.1. NCBI lineage: Eukaryota > Metazoa > Chordata > Aves > Passeriformes > Picathartidae > Chaetops > Chaetops frenatus. The sequence continues at coordinate 647,561 of VZTR01007894.1, read as the reverse complement.
GGCTGCCTGCAGAACCCAGGCTTGAACATTTTGTCCCATTTGGCTCCAGGAGGTGCCAAGAACAGGGCACAGGGGATGGACGTGGCGTGCTCCTCACAGCACAGTGTGGATCCCTCACCTGCAAATGCCTCTGTCCTAATGCAGACTGTCGTGGCAGAAACAGGCTTGAGGCAGAGAGGGTCTCTGGAAAGCTGTGCAGCAGTGTCTGTGGGAAACTCTGGCACTCTGAACCAAAACAATCCGTGTTTCTCAGGTTAGCTTGTGTCAACAGCAGAACAATAATGTGAGCTGCTCACACCTGCAAGGACAAAGGTGTGTTCTCTCATGATTGGTTAGGATAATTGTTTATATCTTTCAGCCTGTGGCATCTTAGTTCTAGAATTCTATCCAACAGAAATGTGTTTATTATGATGTACCTTATGAAAATGTGTTTGGTTTAATAAAACTTGTTGTTTGCCTTTCTGAATTGTTAGAGTCTGTTTGTGTGGTGCTGAGCTCACAGTGACACAAACTGTCTGTCTCAGTAGGCATTTGGCACATCTCTGCAGAGATGTAAAGGCACAGCTTGGGCTTCTTGCAGCAGCAGGGGTTTTTTTATCAGGTGTATTCAAGAGTGATGCATGGGCAGGGCTGAGAGGCACAGCTATTGCCAAGTAGAGCAGTGAGCTATCAGCTCGTGTTTTATAACACATGGCCAACAGATACACTTCATATGGCCCAAGTTAAAAAGTTCAAATTCTGCTAATCTTTGTTTCTCCTCACCATTGAACAGGTTGTGTCCTGAGAGCCTGTCCTTAAAGAAGGGCAAGCTGAGAGTCCACACTCTTGGCCACGCAGCTGTGGCAGCTCTGGCTCCATCACAGCTTGCTGTGCCATTATTCGGTTTGCTCTTTGTTCAGAGTTTGCTCTTCTGGTATTGTTATTTCTCCCTCCACACTTCTCAGATCACAGAGCGATTGTTTAATAGGTGTTTGTTAATGTAAATTTAATTGCTGTATTATCAAAAAGGGAGCAGGGTGACTGGAGCTGTATTGCACATGTTTTGCAATGATTAAATATCTACTTACTGTAAACCTGAACAAGTTCTGTTTCTGCACCAAAGCAAGTTTAAACTAAAAATTAAATCACCTACAGAATAGTCTGCAAACAGGCTAGAACTCTTGCTAGAGAGATTTGTGTTATGGTTTTAATAAAGTACACTTACAGAATTAAAACCCACTGGTAACAAAAGCAACAAATTCTGCAACAAATGTGCAATTCCAGACTTTATTAATGAACGAGTTACACTGGTGAGTCATCTTAATTTCTTACAGATGTATTCATGTTCTTTGAAAGGACCAGTGGAAATTGTCATAAATTCATTTGCTATTCACATTAATGAGTGCTAGCCCTTATTCTTCCTCAGTGGTATTATGATTGCAATCTGGCTTGCCCTGGGGACCCCACTGTAATTCATCATTGCTTCAGCATTCAGATTCTCTGGTGGAACCAGATATTGGTGTCGACAACATCTGGAGTTTTATGTCTCTCATCTTTTTCCTACCTCCTTCCTTCTGTTTAATCAAGAGGATGGGAAGGGGAAATTGCTGCCATTGTTAATATCTTCAGGACACTGAGTGATTGCTGGGAGTTTGGAGCATGGTTACACCTGGGAGGGAGCAGAGCCAGGTCTGTCCAAGGAGGTGAGGCTGAGGAGCAGCTGCTTTCAGCTCTCTGCAGTGCCAGTTGTCATGGCAGGCCTGGAGAGGCAGGAGGGCACTTTTCCATCTGCTATTCTGAATCTGAATCCAAGCAGTGCCTTTCACAGGGGCTGCCCTTTCACAGAAGGGAGTCCCTGTTTCCTTCACTGGGGCCATCTCATGTTCTATTAAACATTTCTGTGCTTGTATCCAGAAAAGGCACAGGTTGATGTGGATTTTAATTGGGAATCTCTATCTATGCCTGATCAGATCCTGACTTCTTTCCTACCCAAATCCTTCAGATGCAAGTGCATTCCCAGGGCCAGGGTTTAAATGAGCTCGGGGAAGCACTGCAAGGTTAAGTGTTGAGTGTGGGCTGTTCCTTAGCTCAGAGTGTGTCTGCCTGTCCTTCCAGTGGGTGACAAGACACTGCTTTTTGGGAGTGTGACCTTGGCCCAAGAAACACATTAATGTTTATAAATTCTCCAGAAATGTGCTTTCCCCTCTCCTGTCTGCTGAGCTTGGGAGGGGCTCACATAAAGAGAATTCATCATCCTCCTTCAAGTCTAGCCCTTAAAATTCCTCCTCGCCATAATACCTGACATAATTTGATAAACGTTTTTCTGCAAAGATGTAATGACCACTGCCTATCATGCTAAGTAACATTTTACAACCTTGGTCCTTCTCCATCTGTCCAAATCCACCAGTTGTCTTCCAGGGCTGGGAGTGTGTTGGGGTAGGGATCCAACCTTTGTTCTTCCAGCTGGAATGTTCTGCACAGCTGGAATGGCCTCTGTGCAATTCACACCACTGGGATGGTGACACATCCTGTCAACACCCTGAAGGAAAAGCAGTAACTACACTTTCCACTCAAGGACTGGATGATCTGCTGGCCACAAGTCTTGCAAACTCAAATCTGGTTCCCCTACCCAGGGCTGTCAGGGGCTGAATTGTTTCTTTTCTCCTCTTGAGTGTGTTTGGACTGTGTAATTTTGCCTTGAGGTGCATTCCTTCTCTTTGGTGCTGTTTTAAAGAGTGATTCACTGGGATTTACCTTGCCACTTTTCCCCACAATATTTGGGTGCAAGTTCTAGAAGAAAAAAACCAACCAGCTAGTGAAATACTTACCATGTTAGTGCCATTTCATACATTTCTAGAGCTATCCCTGAATTCATTATCTATCAGGTGATCAAGGAATTTAGGAGCCCCAGACTCCTCTCTGTTCAGGGCACAGCTGGGGAAGGAAATCAGCTCTTCCAGCATTAGGAAATAGCTGGTAACAGATGCTGGGGGTTTCTGTGCTGCTCTGTGACTGCAGGACACGAGGTGATGGTGCTGGTGGATAATCCATCCTCATCTGGAACTCGTTCTTGCTCATCAGTCTAGCCCTTGGGCACTAATTACTGTTATCATGTTACCTGCCAGAGGTTCTGGGATCTGCTTTCTGAGGCTTTGTGTGTGCACTGGAAGTTTCAGGCAGCAGCAAAGACCTGTAGGCACCATTTGTAAATGAGTGATTAATAAACCAACATAAAATTTCTTGGGACAGAATGAGAGAAGCAGTCAGAGATGCCCTCCAAAGACAGTGAAAAAAATGCTAAAAAAATCACGTTACAAGCCCAAATTTCCCAGCATGCTGTCCTGTGAGGTGGAGAAACTCTGAAAGGACCTATTTTAAAAAGCAGCCAGTAATGCCACAGTTTCAGAAATGTTTTAAGCACATGTTAAATTCCTATGGACTCCCTGCTCAACTGATGGCACAGCTTGAAGGATTCAGTAAAAAGCAGTAATTAAAACAGGAGAAAAAGAAAAGAAACAAGCCTAAGATTAAGTCTCTAGTGCTTTACCCAGGGCTCCCATCTTCATATAAACACAAATCCATGGAAAACAGTGTAACATTTTTATGGAGATTAACTAACTAAGCAGTAACTAGTTTATTTAAGCTGTTCATTATTTCAGTATCCACTGATGGTAAGACTGCAGGAACACCATGAACTGTACTCCTTAAGAAACACTACTCTCTAATGCCTGTGCTATACCCTTAATTAGTATGGTATCATCCATAATAACAGTGTATTTTAAAAATTCATTAAACGTTTTGGGATGTAGTCAGAAAAAAGATTAAAAGAATAAATGTTTCATTTTGAAATACGTAGAGGTAATACTTAGAGTTAGCTGAATTTATTTTTTCTGTTTTGTTTTCAGCTGGGAAAAAAGAATTCTACAGGGAACTTATAATTTAGAACAATGAATGTAGCTGCAATATTCTTACATGGTTAAAGTACATGCTGTCCAATGGTACATTGTTTTTTAAATTTGTTACTTGAATGTTCTGTCTCAGGAATAAAATAGCACTTTTTCTCCAGTCACACAAGATTGCAGTTCAGCCCCTTAATGCCTACAGGTGCAGAGCAAATGAGCACTGGGAAAGAATATATCAAATGAAATAGCTTAGTTATGAGAATTTTATAATATTTTGGCTGGTGTGGATGAAATTTATTCTAAACAGTGAAATCTTAAACAAAAAAGACCAGTACCTTTTCCACAGTCAAAATGATTTCTGTTTATATATTCTATTTCCATCTGGTAAAGGACAGAGTTTATCTGAAGAATACCCTTGTAGAAAAGACATGAAGGAAAGTAACTGCAGATGGTCCCTGAGCTGCTGGAGTGCCACATCCAGGCTTCAGAGACCCCTCCAGCTGGCAAATTCTCATTATGCAAAGCAAGGGTTGCCCCAGAATTAACTTTTACTGCAAGCCCCCCACCGAGGCTTTGACCACCCAAATGGCCACGGAGAAAATGTCTCCAGTGTGCCACCCCATTGTCCTTTGTGCCACACTTCACTGCGAGTGGTACACGAGCCCTAGAGAGCAAAAACCCATTACCCCACATGGGAATCATCTAACCTGAATATGGAGGGTGTGCTTTTGGTGTTCAACCAAGCTGGCACTGCTCCTTCTACATTTGCTTGTCCTCAAGAAAATGCAGTTCGTGCCCTTTCCCACTGAGTAAATGGTTCTAATTATCTGAAACTTTTTTTTCCCCCCCAGCATTTAATCACTGGCTTCCAAAAAGCCTGGACTTGGAACAGGGTTTTGAAACTCTGCATGACCACAGCAGTTTATCTGACTTCATCTTGCCCACCTCAGGGATAGTGGACAGCTATTTGATCTGCTGAATAAAATACATCCAAGGTTATTGACCCCTAGTCCCACTTGCTCACACAGGATATTCCAGGGTTGCCTTAGCTCAATTGAGCAATAATATTTTCTAAAAGTAGCCCCAGTGAAACTTACAGGGCTGGCTACTTGTTTAGGAAAGTCCTGTTCACTGTGTGAAAGTACCAAAGGTGAACTTGGGATAATGCTGCTTCCTTGATAAATACTCTTGCCAGGGAAATTCTACAGCTGGTAAAAAAGAAACTACTACTAATAATAAATAAAAAAAATATTAGAGCCCATATCATTAGCAACATTCCTTAAAAAAAAAAAAATTTAAATCCACCTTATCACACTTACCTGAAAATCTATGGGATTTTATAGGGTTTAAGAAGCCTGAAGGACTCACACAGATCATCCTACAGCTTTTAGCTGTTGTTCAGGACAGGGGAGGGTCCTCAAGCAAACTCTTGGGTGCAGTGTTTGCTGTGGCCCAGGAGCAGCTGCCTCCCAGCACTCTGATGGCTCCAGGCACGCTGGGGTTCATCTCCCACCCTGCAGTAAGGGGAAGAGGGGTGCTCCCTTGGGTGCCTAGGTGTGAAATTACTGTTCACTCTGCACAAGTCACAAAAAAGAAAGGTGTTATCTCAGGGAGCAATCCCATTTTTTTTTGGCTGCTTGGGTTTTTTTGTTTCCTTCTGCTGTTAACTGAATGCCTTAACACTTTGAGAAAGTTAACTCGGCTGGGCTTATGAAGATGAAAGTGTAATTAGGGGTTTAATCCATCTCCACGAGTGAGAAGCTGTGTAAAACCAGTGAGAAGGAGCTGTAGAGCCACAGTCACATGTGCTCCTTAAGGCTGATGCTGATAGTGCCTCCTTGGCTGGGACCGTGTGACCTTTTAAAGGCTTGTAAGGGAAAGAGGAAGAAATGTCCCCTGACTCTGAAAGCCCAGTTTACCCTTTCAGCCTCTGATAAATTAACTGCCTCGTTAAAGTGACAGTTCACCCTGTTTGAATGCCAACAAAGGCAAAAAATGTCAGCATGCCTGCCTGGCATAAAGCAGGGAAGCAAACCACATACCTCCTGCTCAGCCCTGGCTCACCAAATCCACAGAAATGCAGGATTTGGAGTAGATGGAGGAATGTATTGGATGCAGCATCAAAGCATTGCCTCCATCACCATCATCCATTCACAATCTTGCAGGGTGTAGTAATGCATATTTTCTCGCTTATTCTTAGATTTGTAGCCTGACCCATGAGAATGACTTTAACTCTTGCTGGGGCTGGGGGAGCAGACAGGCTGCACTCCAGCTTTGATATATGAGCTGATTAGAGCTTCTGGCAGCCTCCAGCACTGGGTTTCTCAGCAGCAAGATCTCCAGAGGCTTTCTGAGGGTGGGATTACTGTTAGAGTTTTTTCCCTTGATCACAGTCCTGCTGCTAGTAGAGTGTGTGAAACAAAAGTTCAAGTGTTGGCATATTCTCTTGTGGGATAGCAGTAGTCACAGTAGATAATTCCCATATCTGAAATAAGCTACACAAGGATGTTTTTTTCAGCTGCTGCCCCAGCTGAAGCACAATCAGTGATTACTAGTCTAGTTATTAATGCTTCTGTACTACTTTTCCCATGCTCATGCAAATTAATGTAAAAAGGAAAAAAAAAATCATAGAAGCTTTGTGACTGTTTTTCTATAAAAACAGAGTATCATGCATTGAGAAATCAGGAATTCCTGCTCCCTCAGGTGCCTGATTTAGAAGAGAGTAATTTTCCAGCTCTGATACAGTCTTTGTAGAAAGTTTAGCAGCTGAATTGCCTCCAAAAATGATGATTCTCTCCAATGACAAGAGTAGAATCCTCCTGTTCTTAAATTCAATACTTAAATTTGGATTGGTTTAGTTGTTCCCCTCACAACCTTCTGGGGATTGCTTCTGTTCCTCAAGAGCTTTGAAATCTGTGATAGAAATACAATTAGTTTATTTTTCTTTCTTACCCTGTTTGGAACTGGATATGGACCTTACTGTGGTACACTGGTAAACTGGGAGACTATCAAGAAACAGTACATTTCAGATGGTTTAAAACACTTTTAAAATAACCAAAATACAGGAGTTGCAGCCTTTTACCAGCCCCACAACATGTGCAGGATAATTGAGCAGTATAAACTGATGCCCTTCACTACAAGTGTAATATTAGATTTGAGGGAATTTTAAAAGGGACTAAGAGAATTTAAGATAATTTTTTGGCTCCTTGCAGGAGTTAATCACCAGATGTGAGGGCTGGTTTCTCTCTAGTGCTTCTACTGAAGAAGGAGGGGGAATTTCTTTCTCATCCAGCTGGGCAAGAGAGCTGGGACCTGAGCTGTGTGTGATCCTTGTGGCTTCCAGAGGAGATGCTACAGCTGAGAAAAAGCTCCTTTCCCACCTCCTGGCTCTACATTCCTTGTTCCAATGCATTGCCAAATTTTTTTTTTTTCCTGAAATTCCCACTGTTGTCATCTTCCCTTGCTGCTGTCCTCAGAGTCCTTGACAATGAGGTCTAGGGGGGGACTTAGCATCTGCCAGCTTCACTGTCTGTCTGTGGAGAAAAAAAGAATTAAAAGGAAGAGAAATTATGAATTCTCTTCCTCGTAGAAGTACTTAAAGTATCAGGGCTCCTGGAATAAATCCTTGGCCCAAAGGAGTCTCAAATGCATTAAGCATGGAGTGGTAATTTGCAGCTCCTTTGGGGCTGTCAAGGTGGGCCAAGTACAGGTTACAGAAAGCATCAAGTAGAGGATTCAACGAAATCTAATTCTTCCACACTCCCCACACTTTATTGCTCCACAAAACCCGCCCGGGAAACCCGTCAATGGTGGGAGATTAAGCACAAATATCTGCAGATTAGAAGTGAATTGAACACTGGGATGTACCTTGTGGTGAGTGCCCAGCCTCGGGTGAAGGTAAACAAGAAGCGATGCCCGAAATGGAAAACGGGAGCGGCGAGAAGGGAACCGTGCTGCATCCTCGGGCCGCTCCGCGTAACAAAACCCTTAAAAAACAGATCCAACATTGCCACCTGCGGGTGGCTTTGGCCGGGAGCTGGAGGGGCCCCGGCAGCGCTTCCCGGCCGGGGGACACGGGCACAGACCCCGAGGAGGGTGGGGATGTGGGGATGTGGCAGCAGCCCTTGGGAAGGAGGGTGGGGATGTGGGGATGTAGTGACCAGCCCTTGGGAATGTGAGGATGTAGTGACCAGCCCTTGGGAAGGAGGGTGGGGATGTGGGGTGTCGCCCTGGTTTTGAAAGCCTTCTGAAAAGTTTCTATTCTCCAGTCAGGTNGTGGGGATGTGGTGACCAGCCCTTGGGAATGTGGGAATGGGAATGTGGGGATGCACTGACCAGCCCTTGGGAAGGAGGATGGGAATGTGAGGATGCATTGACCAGCCCTTGGGAAGGAGGATGGGAATGTGGGGATGTGGTGACCAGCCCTTGGGAATGTGGGAATGGGAATGTGAGGATGCATTGACCAGCCCTTGGGAAGGAGGGTGGGGATGTGGGGGGGTCTCATCATCCTCACTGCTCGAAATCCCAGGAGGTCCCTTTCTAAAGCCATGGTTTCTGTTTTGTGTCCTGTACAGAGCACCACATTATAATAATATTAAGACTGAGTGCTGATGCAGGCTGGAGTCAGGAATCACTGCAGTTAAAGCTGTGCACACTGAGGTAATGCTGCTTCTCAAGTGTTTTTTAGGTTTTTTTTCCCTGTATCATAATGAGCTACTTCTTTGCCAGAAATCTTTCTCTGTTTAACATTATCTGCCATCAAGGTTAAAAACCCACATTTTACAGCAATGGAAAACTGCTTACCTGTCCAATAGAGAGTTGAAGATCTTATACTTGGAATTGCCACAGCGTGGCAATGTTTCAGAGAATTTTGTTCAAGTCTGCTGAGAGTATTGGTGAAGCCCAGCTTTGGGCTGATGGTGGAGCATTTCCCTGGAACCCTCTCTGTGCTCTGCATTATTCAGTGTGGCACTGACAAGCTCCTGTGTAAAAGAGGGAGGAAGAATGCACTGAGATGCTGCAGTTGAGAACTGCAGTGGTTGGGGTGACAACAGGGCACTGGGATTTAATTATATATACTTGTAATTCTCATCATATTTTAAATATTTAATTCTCATTTATTATATTTATATTATTATATTTATTTATTAATTTTATATTGTTATATTTCTCATCTTTTAAATATTTTAATTCTCATCATATTTTGGCTGGGAGACACCAGCATTGCTGGTCTCTAAGCTCTTCCTGTTTTCTTCCTGATATTTCTCCCCACTATGTCCTATTCAATTCATTTATTTTTCTGTAAGGAAAATCAAAACTGTGATTTTTTTTTTTAAACCAAACCATGGGCAGAGTGGCATACCTGCCTGTTTCTTACGTGTTTGTTCCCAAATATTCTGTAATGCAGAAATAATATATCACTAAGATTCTGAATTGCAGCAAGGTTTTATGCCATCTTCCACAATATTGTCTTTGTTTCACAAAGTAAAGTAACCATGACAGTATCACACAGATACTGGCTGAGCCTCTCAGTGCTCTGACACTTGTGCCTGTCAGAGGCTTTGCTCCAATAAATGCCTGGTGAAGGAGCCAATGTCAATAAAGTTTTTCAAATTAGCTGTATTTGACAAAGATCAGAGACAGGACACTCTCTGGATCCAGCTAGTTTCAAGCTTAGACCAAGCCTTGTAGCTGAGGCAGATATCTCTATATTTTCTCTCATTTCCTTACAGAATTATTCGTATTTAAATATTTGGATGGGGAAAATAATTAATTTTTTGGGTTTTGGTTAACCCCTGGAATTATGTCTTGAGATTATGCCCTGTAACTGTGTAAAATCAGAGATAGCTTTCCCTCTTCCCTGGATGTGGTCCCTTCTCCTTCTTCTTTTGCCTAATCTTGAGGTGGAGCCCCCAGGCCCTGCAAATGCACCTGCTCTGCCCAGACTCCACCAGGTAAAAGCATTCAAAGTTCTTTTCTGGGCTGTGGAAGATTTTCCCCAATGTTTAGCTCTGTTTTCACCCACAACCAAAGTCCAGGGGGACGTGGTGGCTGCTGCTGCAGTGAGGAGAATTTCACAGCCGGTGTCAGTTTGTGCGGCCCTCGGTGGATGGGGTGCACATCACTGCCCTGCTGTGCTGGTGTTCCTCCTCCATCTCCTTGCCCCATCCCTCCCATCTCTCTGAAAGTCCCTCCCAGCACATGGAATAACCTGAGCACCAGGAATGAAAAGCTGTGTCCCACCAATTCAGCCACGCTCTTTTCAAATCTCCCCAAGTTTTTTGCACAGGCCTGCTGGAGCAGCTGTGAGCTCCCAGTGACATTCCTGTTCCTGAGGGGATCTTAAACTCATTGAAGGGTTTTCCTTACTCCCTGCAAGATGTGAAGCAATAGAGTTCTCTTTGATACCGATTTAATTAATTCTGCTGCAGGACACTAATGTATTCAGAAGGCTACCACGGATATTTCACACACACTCTGTTGCTCACAGCCACTCTAATTTAGTGTGCTGCCCTTGTATTGATTTTCACCGTGGCAAAATCCAGTCAGACAATAATGCATGGATTTGGAAAAGCTTTATAGTTCATAAACATTGGCACATTCATATTTGACTTTGTCAGCAGAGGAAAATTAGTTCAAACAAGGTGCAATGGTGCATTCACTGCTCTGGGAGCCTCTAGTTCAGGACTTGACACTGATAAACTGTTATAATTAATTCTTTCCATTTAATGAGATGGCTTATGCTATCAGCAAATGCGAGCTTTGATGTCAACATATTATATTGACCATCTCCCTGTATTAATTAGAACATGACTTGGTGGAGTCTTTTCTTCTAGAAGACCAAAACACAAATGCAGTGAAATTTGTTCATGTGCTTAACTAACTACGTGTATTGAGGCAGCTCATGGGTGCTTACCCAGAGTCAGAGAATGGTTTTCCGTGATAAAGCAGGAGAAATTGGGAAAATGAACTTCTTGGCTCCATTCCTGCATTTGTCATTGAGTCAGGCAAGCCATTAGACACAGTTTGAGCCCAGCTTACCTATCTGTTTAATGGAGATAATAAGACTTTCCTGTTAGGGAGAGGGATTTTAAGGCTTAATTAATTAATATTGTGAAGCTCCTTGCCACACTTTAATGAAAGTCAAAATATTGCTTGCTGTAGGTTAAATTGTATGGAAACCAAGTGTAATCTGATAGTGCTTTAATTTAATGCAATTTTACTGAAAATTATACTAACTTGATTATAGTGATGCCAGCATTCAAATACTTTAGAGTTGTTGGAGAGCTTGTACTAAAAATGAGTGCAATAATAGCTTACAGATTTGCATGTAGAGGGCTAAGAATAGCTGGTTACTGATCCTGTTCTCATTTGATGATTTTATTTTGCTTTATAAGTGCAGAGAACGTGCCAGAAAAATAAAAAATTGCAGTATGTTTTGACATTAACAGACACTAATAAGTGCTACTCAGTGGAGCTGAAAAATAAAGCCATTAAGTAGGTCAGCTTACTTAAAGAATAGGGAATAAAAACAAGGCTAAAACAGAGGTGTAAAAGGGTCGAAATCAGGAATTCCAGAGAAGACAGCAACATTTGTACAGGTGTGCCCAGGTGATGCACTGGTAGTGACAAAAGAGGTGTTTTTAATGGCAAACACTGTGGCAGAAGTGGGGACTGGAGATCCACGTGCTGGATTCCTGCAGCTCTGGGTGTGGGAAGGAGGGGAAGAGCAAATCCTGGAGCAGCTGCTGGGGATGGCTGTCAGCCCCACAGCTCTGTGTGTGCCACACCAGGCTGGTGTCTCCTGGGGATTCTGGGGCTTCCAGGGCCTTGCTACCAGACAGGGGCTCTGCTTGCTCCTCAGGCTCTCTGCCAGACCCTGCCTTGATCATGGGTTTTTTTTGGATGGGGGCTTGCTCAGAGCAGGCATCACCTTAAATACCCTCCTGCCTGTGTGTCGCCCTGGTTTTGAAAGCCTTATGAAAAGTTGATGTTTTCCAGTCAGATTTTCTCATGCACTGTACTGAAAACAATGGTTTTGTTTCCATTCCTTCCTGGAGAAGGAAAGCTGAGTGACTGGGCACTTCACCAGTCTGGTTGAGAGGTGGGATTTCATTTTCCAATCCTCTCTCACTTTGCAAACACCATAAAATTGTGCATCAAAAATAAACAGCTCTCCTTTTGGGGGCCTCAGCTGTTCTCCTGATTGTGGGGGATCTGTGTCTTTCTTTCGTGACCGGGTGCTGTAGGTCCAACACCTGAGTTCTGTGTGGATGATGATCTTAGCAGGAAGCTTTCAATTGGCTTCCACTTCTGTTACTCCTTTCTTACAAATATATTTTCCAACACCTTTAGTTCCACCCCAGTGATAAGAACACAGCTATCTTGTGTCTCTTTGATGTTTACTCTGCTCATGAGGCTTTGGGAAGGAAACAGATATTTTCAGCTTTTGTCCAGCAAATGTTTATTCCTGTCATTGCAACAATGAACTTGTTCCTGGCATAGTGACCAGCTTCAGCTTTCTGATTACTGTCATGGTGACTACTTGAATCATTCTTGCACCTTGAAATGATAAAATACCTTGATTCAAGTTGGATGGATCAGTGCCTTGAGGATGACTGACAGAAATCTTGCAGATAAGTCTCTGAGACTTAGAATGTACTGAAAATTATCCTGAAAATCTGTGTTTTCATCGGGGTGTTGTCTGTCATTTTAGTTTCATCCTCTTTTCCACAGTAATTGCAGTTGACCTCAATATGCTGTGTTGGTTTTTTTATCCTAGCACAGTCTGATTTTTGTAATAAAGTGTGTTGCCTTATATAACAGGATCCCATTTCTCATCTCTGTCAGATGTAATTACTTTGATGGCACTGCATTCAAATCCACCTTGATATTACAACTCTTAGTTGTTTCACTCTGTGATGGGACAGCAACTGAAGACTTGTTTCTTTTTTTAACAAGGGCTTTCACGGTCAGACATTTGCAACAAGGCTTCTTAAATTTGTGTCTTGGTAATTTGAACCCCATTGTGCATCTGTGCCTTTCTGCTAACTATAGATATGTGTGTGCTGCTGGAATAATGGAACCCTCTTCATTTCAAGCTGTCCAAGGTCAGCAAGCTCCTCAAGTTAGAAGCAGACCTGAGTGAAATTCCTGGGAGCAAGTATCTCATGGAGCTTGGACAGAGGGTGTGGATTGAAAAAGGGCTGAAAATGGGTGTGAACCCCAAAGCTGAAGTGTTCTTGAGATGTATGTGAATTATTTTTCAGTGTCACCCCCTGAATTCCATGGACTGAGTTCTGAAGCCTTGTGCACTGAATAGAGGGTATTTTCTCTGATAAAATGATCTAACATGAGCAGATCTCTGTTCCAGGAATGTGATGCTCTAACAGAGTGAGCCATTATCAGGAAGCAGTCACAGCACTTCCCACACTTCTACTGGCAAACTCTGCATTTTCCCCACCTTTGCCAGACAGAAATGTAAGGTACACCAACTCTCATGGGCCCTTCGTTAGCTGCTTCTGGTCACACCCAAAGTTTGGGAGTTAATGTCCCTGGGTGCCTCTGGTTTTGGTGGTTTTCAGCCCCCTGCACAGATTTGGGTCAGGTCAGTCTGCTTCAGAGGGGCTGTTGCCCTGCACAGCCTGAGCAAAGCTCCACATTTCATTTTTGCAGCTGAAGCTCTTGTGTTTGGGAACACCCTGCCTCTCTCACAGTCCCCTTAATGTCATTTTGGTGTTTTCCTAGGCTATTGATCCTGCTTCGTGCAGCTCTCCTGAGCTGACAGATGTTCAACAGGGCACAAAGAGAAGGACATGGTTTCACCATAATGGAGAGAACAGCAGGGACCCCCCAAAAAGGACCAGTTTATTATGGATACACAATTTTATAGGGTTTGCAAAGTGAGAGAGGATTGGGAGATGAAATCCCACCTCTCAACCAGACTGGTGAAGTGCCCAGTCCATCAGATTCCCTTCTCCAAGAAGGAATGGAAACAAAGCTGGTGTTTTTAGTCCAATGTGTGAGAAAATCTGACTGGAGAATAGAAACTTTTCAGAAGGCTTTCAAAACCAGGGTGACATCAGACAATGTCAGAGCTGCCTTGTCCAAAGGCACTGGGCCTCCCCAGCCCTTCCACAGGCATTTGGGCAGCTCTGTGGGTGCTGTTTGATGTGGGGTGTGCAGCCTCCCAGGGCTCCAGAGTTTCACCCCCAGCCAATGCCAAGGTTCCACTCTGTGATATGGAAACGCCAAGGTAATTTCATGCTTTGCAAAGCCCTATGAATATTTTTAATTATGATGAAAGTGCCACGGAAATGAAGATTATTCTGGCTTTTATTGTTGCATGTCGTTTTGTGTGGCTCTAATTTCATAGCAATTTAGTTCATTTGGCACTTGGAGATTTGTGGGTTGTCTGGAAGCATAAGGAAGTGAACCCCATATTTGTCATGGGTTTGATAACCTTGGCTAAGTTAAGTGGGCACTCTCTTACACACTGCTAGCAGTGATGGATTTTAAATTTTTTTTTTTCCCACCCCCAGCTTTGAGACTGATACTCTTGAGGCTCTGAAATGCCTTTGAAGTACAATATTTCCCCACACTCTTTCAGTAAAATTCAGTGCCATCATGTAAAGAAAGTGTAGGCCAGGGCAGGATACAGTATGCTAGTTAACTTTTGGCAGCTCAAACTTTGGGTTCTCTTCAGTACCAATTGGAGCTTTTCCTTGGAAAATCCTTTCTGCTTTGTAGTAAACTTGGAGCATCAATGGGGTAGTTTTTCTTCGTAAAATCTTTTTTGCCTTGTAGTAAACTTGGAGCATCAATGGGGTAGTTTTTCTTCGTAAAATCTTTTTTGCCTTGTAGTAAACTTGGAGCATCAATGGGGTAGTTTTTCTTCGTAAAATCTTTTTTGCCTTGTAGTAAACTTGGAGCATCAATGGGGTAGTTTTTCTTCGTAAAATCTTTTTTGCCTTGTAGTAAACTTGGAGCATCAATGGGGTAGTTTTTCTTCGTAAAATCTTTTTTGCCTTGTAGTAAACTTGGAGCATCAATGGGGTAGTTTTTCTTCGTAAAATCTTTTTTGCCTTGTAGTAAACTTGGAGCATCAATGGGGTAGTTTTTCTTCGTAAAATCTTTTTTGCCTTGTAGTAAACTTGGAGCATCAATGGGAATTTTTCTTTGTGAAATCCTTTCTGCCCTGTGGCAAACTCGGAGCATCAGATGGTTTCCTTTAGGACACAGGAGCTGAAGGCAGCAGCTCAGGGCTCAGCTTGTGCTAACTCCCCCTGGCAGCACAGCCACCAGGCTCAGCTCTGCTGCCTTTCTCCTCATTTAAGGGCTCACCCAAGGTGTCAGGGATCACAGCAAAGCACAGCCTTGGCACTGTTACACCTCCTCTCTGCGCTGTGAAGGATCATTGCTGGAGGTGAAAGTGTTGAAGACACAGTTGGCTGATCAATGATACCAATTGCTGTCGGATTTCCTCCCAAAAAATAAGGCATCCTGTGTCTGCTGAAGTGAAAAATGCAAATCCTATTAGTGTGAGAGTGAGTTAGCTCATAATTGGTGTATTTGACATATTAGTGTGCTAATTTATGTAAACTGGGTAGACTGTGAAAGGTGATCATGAAAAAGGAAAACGGGCTATTTTTAATTAACAGCTTGCAAATAGGTGTGTAGTGGGTCTAAAAATGGAGGGGGAATTTTATAGAGCTGTTCTAACATTTCAGTTTCAAAAAGACTTTTTTTCCCTTCCTACTCTTGGCTATCTTTCAAGTACTCTGGAATGAGCCCACACACAGGAAGGCAGAAATGGAAAAAAAAAAAAATCCTGCATCATTCGGTTCATTGTGTTTAACAATCTTTTTGACCCCTGAGATTTTGAAATGCTAAAGATTGAAATTAAATAACAAACATTTTTGCCTTAGCTGGTAAATCTACAGATTTTCTTGCTATTTCCATATAATAGGTAAAATTCCCTTAAATCCTGCCAACCCACTTTCCTTGGTGATTAGAACACCTGACTGTGCCAATAATATATTTGCTGAATCTTCTCTTTTCTCTCTCCCCTTTGAATGAAATTCACCCCCTAGGAAGTAAATTGGCAGTGAATGAAATGGGATTTTTTTGTGAATGCATTTATGATTTCAAGCGATTTTCCCCATTCTCACATAGCTGCAGGCCCACTTTGCACACGGGGCTGCTTTTGAAATTGTTTACCCTGAGTGCCCAGTAATTGGCAAAATTAATCAAACTGTGTGACCAATTGCTTCAGTCAGGTCTTGCAGCCTGATTGATCAGCTGGGATTTTCTGATCTGTGGAGCACATGAGCTCCACACTCCCCTCACCTGCACAGCCAGGGGGGCAGGTGTTCTTATTGCTTTGAAAAATCCTTCTAAACCTGTGTTTGGGAAGTGAAATGTAGAAGCAAATAACATCTTTGTTATTTTAACTTTTTTTTTTGCATAGAAAAAACAGTATTTCTAAAGCAAAAAGGCTGCTTAGTGATGCCATTTGGGAGATGGGAGTGAAAAGGCACTGGTTTGAGGCGTGACTATTTATATTGGGGTATGGTACCCCCCAACTCCTGGAGAGAGAGGAAAAAAATTCAGCACAGATGCCAGGGAAGAAAAGGATGTTATCTGTGTAAAAATTTCAGCTCCTACTGTAAATTTCTGGGGAGAGAAATGTTTCCTGTAAGTGTGACTCAGATTTCTGTGAATCAATAGAGCCTCAGAGGGTCAGAGCAAGTCAGTGTATTTCAGAGGTGAAAGGTGTTAAAGTCTGTGGCTGACTGGAGCCCAATTTTTCTTCTGGGTATTTTTCCTTTTTTGATAAGAAGCCTGGATGGTTCTGCAATGTAAAGTACAGTTGAGCTACTGAGGATTACCCCTCAGAAAGATATGCACATCTCAAACAGAATAAAAATCATCTTTTTTTTTTTTTTTTCCTTTTTTCAAGTTACATGGCTGTAGAAGTTGCTAAAGACAGTCAGAAATTGCCAACCTGCCTCTTTGCCCAGTGTGAGTGTTCCTTTGGCCTGCTTAAATCATAGACAAAAATGCAGAAGCAAGTTGCATCTGGAAGGAAACACTGAGGATGCAATAAAAATTAAGAACAGTTAGAAACTGCAGTGGTTTGTTTTTATTTTTATCAACCAGAGAAAGATCTATAAAAGAGACAGTTCTTGATAACAGGTAGGGCTGGTCAAATACTTAACAGCTCACCAGAAAGGTAAATATATGAAATTTTTTTATACAGAACCCTGTTCATCTGTTTCTCAGGCATCCTGTAGCATCCAGATGCCCTGGGACAGTTAAATGAAAGTAACATACACTGTTTAAATGTTAAATAATCTCATCAGCCTTGTGGGTATGTTTACTGCTTCTCTTCTGGAAAAAAAAAAGAAAAAACAAAAAAACCAACTCAGTGCCTCTCCATGCCCCATTTCAGTGCTAAAGGAAAGAAATATCAGACAAAAATCTTTCCTAAGCTTATTTATGAGGAAAAGCTCCAATGTCAAAGACAGATTTCTGACTGCTTTAGAAAGGGAAATGACCTTTAGCAGAATAGTTCACTGCTTCTCCTGCACTGAAAGACGAACGAGCACCTGGGAGCTGACCAGGTTGCACATCTGAAGTGTGTCAATCATTCTTGTTATGAAAAGACAGATTTTAAAAGAAGTGACAACTTGTTTGTTAGGGTGGCTGGGGGACACCCTTTTAGAAGTCACAGGGCCTGTACTTCTCAAAGTGAAATGGAAGAGAAATTTGCACTTGAACACCCGAGTGCCAACCCATGTACATTATTGTAGCCACCCTTTGCACTTGTTTTTTGTTATTGTTTTTATCCACTGCTGCCACTGACATGAAAGGACTTTAGGTGAGAACACATTTAAGAAGGATCCACACTTTATTTTCGTATTTGTCACTGAAAAATAACTTTGCTTCAAAAACTTCCTGGACCAGGATGGCTTCTACTTAGACTGGGGGTTTTTATAAATCTCCTTTCATGCCATGTTTATCCAGACTTGCTGAGGCTGTTGATCTTCATATAAATCCGGGCTTATATTGCAACTAGGAATAAATGCTAATTTACAGCTTTTTCCCCTAGGCCAGGCAAAGTTGGTAGATCTGACAGAATATTGCTTTGGGGTTTTTAGGGATAAGGGAAGAATTTACCACAAACCTTAAATCAAGTCCACATAAGCTACCAGCATGAACACTTATACAAACATTTGAAACCATGAAACACCTTGGTTTCTATTTTTCTCTGATACTCTAGAGTGGTATATGGTAATTAATACTTGCTTCATTCTGATGATTCATTCATTAAATCACCAATTAAAGCAGCCACCAGTGCTTTAATTCACCAGGTCATTAAATAAAGGTAAAGCTGCAGCATTGCAACTAACAAAAACTTCAAGGGGTTGATGAGCTACCTGAGAATCTCTTGAAACTCTGTGTTTGATGTGGAATCCTCCTTGTAGGAGGTGCTCTTAAAATGCAGGAGGATTTTCTTGAAACCATTTCTGTCTTCTAGGGCTGTGTCCTGTAATGCCTTGAAATGCTGTATCGTGTCCTTGCATGCTGCACATCAGAAAATAACTCCTGCCCAGCTTTTGCAGTAAATCCAGAGAGCAGAGGCAGGACCCTGTATCAAAATATCATGTTCTGCACCTTGCTGTCAGGCCCCTCTGCTCCAAATTCTCTGTCTCACTGTGATTCTGCCAGCTGCTTTCAGACAGAACCAAAGTCCCCTAAGCCCCAAAGTCCCTGCTCTGACAGGTACCCACTGCAGCCCAGAGCTTGTCATAGATCAGGAAAAAAATGAGGATGCCTTCCAAATAGAACAGACCCCAAGGGAAAAATGAGAGGAAAAATGCAACGTGGTCTGGTCATGTCTCCATGCTGCAATGGAGGAGTTGGGCTCCCATGGTCCCTGGGGGTCCCTTCCAACTCAGGATGGTCTGTAACCCCCCCAAAAAGAGCTTTGGTGAGTTCTGGGAAGAGGGGGCAGAGATCCACAAGTGCCAGTTGGATGTGAGGGAAGGGAGGTTTCGTGTGAGTGAAGGACTCAGGTCAGTGAGCTGCTCTGCATTGCAGGAGCTGCACAAATGCACAAATGCTTTCTCTGGCTCCTTGAATAGGGCTGTCCTAATCGTTGGGAAAATGTTGCAGCTTCTACCCTGACAAGAAGGGGTTTTTTCATGTTTCTGGAATGTAAAGAAGAGAAGGGGGGGAAAAAATTCGTTCAAATCACCAAAATCCCAATATCTGCTTCAGAAAAACCCATGTTTGACTCCAGAACGTCTTCCCCATTCGAGCGCTTTTTTCTGATTTTTATTTTTAAATTTTTTTCTCGAATGCTTGTGTG
The DNA here is from genome assembly GCA_013400775.1 of Chaetops frenatus. Classification (NCBI taxonomy): domain Eukaryota; kingdom Metazoa; phylum Chordata; class Aves; order Passeriformes; family Picathartidae; genus Chaetops; species Chaetops frenatus. Next base: position 628,304 of record VZTR01007894.1, on the reverse strand, counting down.
GTTTTTCATCCAGATCAATGAAATTCCAATCTGTGAGATATTTTGCACTTCCTTCCTTTCCCCTGGGCTCACAGAGAGGGTTGTAGAGCATCATTACCTTTAACTGACCCTCTACAAACACAATTTACCCTGTTTCTTTTTCCATGAGTACATAAAAGATATCTCATTGTCTCTGTTTCTAAAGCTTTGCTGGTTTATTAATAGACTGGTTATTTCTGCTGTTTAGATTCTAGAAACAAATAAGGTTGCCTTGATTTTCATTGATCCTCTTCTTGTTTCCCTCTTCTCTGTATTTTTTTTCTGGAGGATTAGGTTCCATTTACAAATTGGAATCCTCCAAAGCACTGGCCCTTTTTGAAAAAGCTGAGTAATGCTAGACCCCCATAACTTAAAGAAGATGCAATCCTTTAATTCTCCTGGCTGCATCTACCTCTGCTTCAACAGCCAGAGCTGAAAGCTTTATTATCTTGGTACTTTATTGAATGTTTCACTGCAGAAATGTTTCTCACTTCTTTCAGCTATTGTTCACTCTCTTTGATTCCAGTAGTGTTGTCCTGAGGCTAAAATGCTACTAGAATTTTATACTTTTTTCCTTCTTTTTAAATATCTTTTATCTTTAGCCTTGCTTCTGCCATCATCGTTTTAATGTCTAAATATTTGTAAATTAGTGGAACACTGGAGAAGAAAGAAGCATAAAATACAGTCCTAAGGACAAAAACCATGGACTGTTTCAGTTCAATTTACTTCACAAAAAAGAGGTTCCCAGCCTCAAGTTTGATCTACAGCTCCCAAATACTGGCAAAATTTTACTTTCCTAAAGAAATTCGCATCTCTGTCTTTCAGATAACCTCTCTTCATCCTAACCCTGAGCACTGAAGGGAATTTAGCTGTGGTTAACCCCTTGCATACCAATTTCAGACAGAGTTCCAAACACCATCAGAGTGGTGAGTGCCCAAGAGAAGTCTGTGTCCTTCTCTGGTAGCATTGAAGAGGTCTCTAACATCCCCAGCTTCTTATACATGAACATATGAAAGGCATTTGCTTTTTGGATTTCTAAATTTAGGCTTTGTGCCAATATGTACATAGGACCTGAATTTCTCCTTTGCTTTCTGGATTAATCCCCACTGAGTGTGGCAAATCTTTGCTCAAGGGCCCATTGCAGTACAAAATAAGCACATCCCCCTCTGGCTTTGGCCACTTTGAAATCAAGTTTTGCTGGCTGAATGTCCAAATTATAAGGAAATTAAAAATATGCTGTGTAGAAGCTGGGCAGGGCTCTGAAACACAGAATGATTATTGCCCAATTTAGCAGTGCTGGTAGCAAACAGCTTTGCAATTGTCCAGTTTAAAGGCCATTCCCACAAGACTGTGATAGAGCTCATCTTGCCTAAACAGCTTAGAAAATCTGAAAACTGTCCCAGAATTTACTTTTAGCCACCACTTCATTTTTTGAAGGCAGAGTGAGATGGTGGCCCATTACTCTGGGCACTGGCACCACACCTACATCCAGAGTGGCTCTGAGGTTTAATGCCCCAGGCACGGCCTTGTGATTACCCTGACAGCCCCATTGTGTTTGAATTGATCTTTGTTGTGGCTCTGACTAATTTATACCAGTGAGAGCGTGGTCTGTGACAAACCAGATCCTGGGCTAGGCTCATTTTGGAAAGACTTGTTTTCACCATGGTGGTGGAATGGGGAAGGTGTTTAAGTACTTTAGGGTTTAGTTTTTGTTCCTTGAAGTGTTGTTGTTGTTGTTGTTGTTGTTGT
>VZTR01007894.1:467773-622461 GCA_013400775.1 Chaetops frenatus | reverse complement strand
CCCACCTGTGCTGGATGCACACCCACCTGGGCTGGATGCACACCCACCTGTGCTGGATGCACACCCACCTGTGCTGATCCCCTGGCAGTCCCTTACTGATGGGCTGAACGTGGGAATCCCACTGATCCCTGCTTTTCTGCTGCCACCACCACACAGAGCACTCCAGGCAGATCCTGGAATGACCTGACAGAGCTTCAGAATGAATGCTGAACTGAACAGGGTCTTGTGAAAATCCATCTTCAGGCTTATTTTACCAGACAGCCCCAGCTCTGCAGAAGGGAGCTTTTTTTTTTTTTTTACATAGACATATGGGTCAGGACAATAAATGTCAAAAAATAAACCTTTGAAAACAGGTCTATTTGCAGAAGAACTTAAGACTCATAGGTAACTTTGATTCTAAGTGTTCTTTAAAATTATTTGCCTTTTTCATTGGAGAAGAATGCACTGTCATCCTGAGCACTCTTACCTGCTAGTAAATTAGTGATTCCATTTTTGTTACTCAAGGTTTCAAAGATTCTGTTCTTGAGACAAAACGGGATTGGTTGCAACGTGAAGTAAAAAAGAAAACTTTAGGAAATATTAAGAATATTCTGAAGTTATGATCTTTACACAGACTCGAGTACCTAGGAATGCACTAATAAAAATAAAGGGAGTGGTTTATTAAACGTTTTTGCACATGAAAGTTGTAACTTTTTGTTGTTGTTAAGGTCCTGTCGATGTAGAGTTGAAAAGGGGAAAAATCCTTGAGACAAATGTGGCAACATATGCTAGCAGCAGATGAATAGAGAATGGGAAATAGTGGAAGGGTAACCTTGCTTTTCACAGCACTCTGTAACCTTCAATGAATGGCAGCCAGTGAAGGGAGCAGCCCCTGAGGAAGGGTTTTGCCATCTCTGCAGCAAGCCAAGGGTGATGCTCTCCATTCCTGCAGCTCCCTCGCTCTCGTGCTGGGAAATGGCCGTGGCTTTCAGGTGGAGTTCCAGAAAGACAATGCTGTGCGTGGTGTTTGCCATGAAGGCAGCAGACTGTGGCAGGGCTGTGCTGGAATGAGGGTGGCAGGCTCTGCCGTTCCCCTTCCCGTGGTGTGCACCCTCTCACAGGCACCCTTTGCTCTGCAGGACAGTGGGGGTGGTGGGAAGGTTGGTGACACAGCTGACAGTAACTGGGAAGTGAGTGAGCAGGAGGAGTTTTAAGGGAATTAATGCAGTCAGCTTTAAGTGTGCTGGTCTTGAGGGGGTGGCATGGACATGAGAAGAGGATATGTGGGATGTTTGAACTGAAAATGTAATATTGGGGATGGCAAAATGTGAGCATTTAAGAACTGAGCACTTCAGAGGAGCTGAACAGAGATAGGAGAAGTAAACAACTCTGAGCTATTATTCTATGCCAGCCAGAGATTTAACATGAGGTAGCTGTTTGGCAGATATGAACCTCTTGGGGGATAAAAATCCTAAATTCCTTTCGAAGTTCTCTGGTAAAAACAGATAAGGTTGCCTGTCAATCTGCACAGTTGTGATTTGGCAATGATTTGGCCTCAGCACTTTTTTAGGCTGTTGAGACAAGAGCCTTCTAGTCTTGTCAGAAGGGTTTGAAGCTCCTTTGTGTGTGCTATAAACCTGCAGGTCCTCAAACTAGCTGTGGTGATTTTAACTATGCCACATGAAGGCCAAGTCTTTGGGATGAGAGAGGTGAGTCCCAGCCATTAATTTGTCAACCTGATCAGCAACTCCTTCGAGTTTAAGGGCTTTCAGTAATTTCCTTGTCACATCCCCCAGAATCAGCCATGGAGGGGCTGTTCTCCCACGCCGAGAGGAGCCCCCAGAGCAGGCAGACAGTCCCAGTTGTCTCGTTCCCTTTGTGTAATTTGCTTTTTGTCTGTTAGCTGTACCACAGCTATTCTGGATCATTTCCTATTTGTTCATATGGAAGTCATTTGAACACGGGAAATGTTCACTCCTCACTGATCTATTTAATGAGAGGGAATGGTTTCATCCTGCTTACAAACAGCAAAGAAATGTTAAATTGGAGCAAGGGAAAAAAAGCCAACAAAACACTGGAAAAAAACCCCAACATCCATTAAATGTGGTGAAGAACAGTAGAGAAAATTGGGGAGGAAAAAAAAAACAAAACACCATGGAAAGAATGCTAATTAGTGTTTTCCTAAAGTACTGCAAGGCAGTTTTAAGGGGAAAAAAAATGAACGTTTTCCAAGAGCAATGCAATTAATTTATTTATTATTTGCTTAGCACTGCTGTGCCTAGCTTTGTTCTGTATGCAAAATACCTGCAGATTCTGCCTGGAGTCTGAAAGATAGACACATCAAAATAAGGGTGCTCTAGATAACTTGGAAATGATTATCACATATGCCAGTTGCTGGTATTCTCCAAGGGCTGATACACCTTCCAAACAAATCACTATTGTTTCCCCCAGGAGCTGAGCAGAGGGGTTTTTGTTGTTGTTTGCGACTTTTTTTAAATTTGCTATTGATTTCTACAGGATGTTGTTCTTCAGAGCTTCTGGACATTTACATCAGTTTGAAACATCAAAAATAATTAATAATCAATGTGACTTTAATCCCTTCAAAGGGAACCCATTAACCTACAAAAAAATGCTCTAGCTCTCGATAGTTTCATGTAAGTGACTGTAAGCAGGGCAAGAGATGAAAGAGAGAAACATCACTCAGGTATTTTCCTTTTTCAAAGAGAACTTGTATTTGAAACAGAGAACAGAGCTAATATTTTATTGTAGTCAGCTTACTGTAAATTAGAAGGTTTGGGGTTTTTCTAAATAATTTTTTTTCTCTAACTTGCCTGCCTAATCTTGTGCTGGTATTTTCTTGAGTCATCAGTGTCTGCTTCTGAGGAAAAGATGATGATGTCACAAAATCAATATCAGAGGATCCTAAACTGTAATCCCCTTTCAGGGAAGTCCATTAAATCAGTGCCTCTCCTTCTCTGAGTAATGACTGTAGAATCAAGCCCTCTGATTTCACTGTGTGAAGGAATAAGCAGATGGGATGGGATTTTACGTAATTAACCAGCAGTTATTAAATACAACAAGAAAAATGATGACGTTTTCTGAAAGAGAAAAGAATACATAGTGAATATCTGAGTGTATTTCAAAACGACCCCTGGCAGAAAATGACTTCTCAGTTACATTACAAAATAGCATGTTAAACCCAAAATACTTTTTTTATTTTCAAACCTTTTGAAAACTTACTCAAGACTGACTCCATAGGCTTCAAAGGCTCATCAGGTTTCCTCAGCAGCACTGGAGGGGGGAATAATGAAAACTACAGAATGGCAGCACCGAATGATGTCACCAGCATTTCACTGAAATTGAGGATAATAACTCTGCCAATCTCCCCGGTGGTTCATGTGCAGCACCCATGTCTGTTAGCTGGAACCAGAGCTGATTTCCCCTGATTCCTAGCAGCTATCAGAGAGTTCAGTGTGCTGCAGGGAACGGCTCCAGAGCCCCAGTGGAGCCAGTGGATGTTTTTGTGTTGCTTGAAGTGGGCAGTGCAGCAAGCTGCAGAGGGCAGAGCTGCGGGCTCAGCCGGGGATGCTCTGGAGTCTGACAGAAGACAGAGACCCCCAGACTCCAGAGAGCCAGCAGGGACAGGGAGGTGGCCTCGGGCTCCCTGCAGTGCCAGCAGCACCAGCTGCGGGCCAGGGGATGGGGTTGGTTTTCAGAATCTGGGAGTCTGACAGCTCAGAGAAACTCCCGGTCAGATAAACCTGGAGCAACCTTCTCGTTCAGGGAGCTGCTGTGCTGGCCAGGGTTGCTGTGGTGTCACCCATGGCTGAAGGCAGTGCAGGAACCAGCCTTCCCCATGGCCCCACCAGAAGCACTGGGGTGCCTGCAATCCTTGCAGGTGACATTATTTCAAGCCCAAATAAAACGTGCTGGTGGACATTATGGGGGTAGGAGATAAGGTGGGAAAGAAGCAGAAGCATTTTGGAATGTGCCAGAGCATATCTTGCCTGTTCCAGTTATGGCCAAGGCTGGTTTTGCATCCCTTCTGCATTTTTTAGCTAATCTGTAATAAAGACGTGGCCTGTTTGGAGATTGGCTTTTAGTAATGATGTCTTGCAATGACTGTGTGGGATCAGCTGCTGGTTCTCAGTGTGAACTGTGGGTAAAAGTCATTTACTGATCACAGCCTTTCCATTTTTATCTGAAACATTTTTATTTCTTCCTCCCCTCCCTGGAGGGAGGGATTTATTTCCATGATGAGTGCTGGTTATGTGATTAAAGTACATGAGAGCTACTGGACTATCATGGATATCTACTTGTTTATCCTCCTGGCTGGCTTTCAGCTCTCAGCAAAGCTGGTATTTCTCTCTCCTTTGCATAACTGGGAGGGTCTAGGGGGCAACTGCAGCAGGTGGGGAACAGGGGGGAGTCAAGAGATTGCAGAGGGGGTGTGGAGAAAGCAGGATTGAGCTTCAGGGTTGTCCCCTGGTTGGCATCAAAAGGGCCAGGAATGTGCTGTGGAGGAGGGGCTGTGCATCTCCCAGGGCCAGGGACACGGGTGGCAGGGTAGGGCTGGGCAGTAATTCAGGCTGCAAGGGATGGATGTCTGGAGGGCACCTGCTCTGAGCCTCTGCTCACAGCCAGCCCAAGCAGCTCAGGGGCTCAGGGCAGCCTCCAGGTGAGTTCTGAGCATTTGAGAGCTTGGAGGTTCCATCCCCTCCCTGGACAACTTCTTAGCACCCTGCAGGAGAGGAATGACAGCCAATTAAGGCCTTCTAAAGTTCATTAATTGGGACAAAAGAAGTATGAAATTTTTATGAACCTGACTGTTCTATTGTTTTGCAGATTCATTTTAAAATAATTTGGGCTGTCTTTCTTTGTAGAATTTCAAACTCCGGGTTACAGTCGTGAGTTTTGTGCTGAACTCTGCTTGTTTTCTTGCATTTATCAGTGCCTTGAAGCTTGGGCTTTAAATATTATATCAAGGATAAAATTCTTAGAGCTGCCAGTGTTAGAATGTACCTTAATTATCACTTAAGCTTTCTGCAGAGTCAGGCAGGTAGCTGCCATCACTGCACATTCACTTCACAGGTTCAGAATTCTCAAGGAGGTTTTTTTATTTCTTTTTCCCCCTTTTTTCTTTTTTCTTTTTTTTTTTCCATCCATTTTTTTCCCCTCCTCTTCTGAGTTACACTTTTGGGAGGAGAGCTATGCCATCAAATATTTAGCAAGCTTAGGTCTTTTAATACAGGAAACCATTAAAGCTTCACTGAGGGGATACCTGTGAGCAGCATTTAAAGAATTAAAGACCCTTGGTGTAGGACTGGCCTCTGTCCTGGCAGGCTTAGTGCTGGGGGAGCAGAGCAATCTGCCATCACTGCAGCCAGTTACTGAAATTTGTGTAAATCAAGGTGGGAAAATGCATGTCTCAAGGGGATGTGTGGAATCTTTTCTGGAAATTTCCCTTACACTTTTTGCATTGATAACCAAAGCACTGCTCCTGAAATCAATAGGAGATTACAGGGACTCAATACACTCAATGAGCTCCAAAGGAGCAGTTTGGGCTGTGATTACACCTTCTGCTGCCTGACTCTGCATTGTACCTGGATTTTATTCCTAATGATTTATAAGGTTGGAGGGGAGGATGAGTTCAGGAATTTTTTTTTTCCCCCAGATTTTTGCCTTGAAGTTATGTTAGCTCATACTTTTAGATGTTTACTTGATGCTGGAATATAGATTTCTGGTTTTTAACTATGGGATACAGAATAAAAAAACCCCACAAATATCCCTCTTCCCCCTTCCCCACACCCCTCCCAAAAAAACCCCCAAACCAAAAAACCCCAAACCCCAACAAAACCCCCACAAAAACCCAATCAAAAAACCACCCTCAAGTTTAAAAAGTCCCTAAGATGGTGTTTGTCCTATGGTCCTGGTATCTTCCAGTCCTCTTCCCTGAATCCTGATTTGCAGGCAATATCACCCTAAAAAAGCCTTATTGTATCTTAATAAAGCCAGATCTCCCAGTGAATAACACAAAGATCTATCTTAGAGTTCAAAAATCTCTTTAAAAGAAATCTCATCATTTCATCTGTTAGACAGACAAAGTGATGCTTTTCCCCTGGAGACCCTACAAGGCCAATTTTAATTTGCTTTGGAAAGAAAGAATATTCTGCAGACCATGTTTACCCTTTGTCAAGTAAAAGGTGTCAGCAGAGAGTGTGAAGGTATCTTGGAGAGCAGAGCTTACACAGAACCAGGTGAGTTCACAGAGAAAAAGGAAAAACCTCTGGACTGCTTTCTGTTTAAAATAAAAGAAATGGATAGATGAGATTTTTTTTTCTGCTGCAGAGCCCCTTGCCTGCAGCACAGTTTAAATGCAAGGTTTCAGTTGATATTAATAATCTGGAAGGCTTATAGATTATTAACACAGGAATTTCCTGACAGTCACAGGTCATGTGGATGCAGGAGCCTCAGGCACACTCTGCTTTGGGGCTTTTTCTGGTCTTTTACAAGTTTAAAGAACAAAGTCTGGAAGTGCCAGAGGATGCCTGGGGTTGATTGATCCTTTATATTTTTATCCAGGACACCACAGCCTTCAGTGCTGTGTGAGGGATGGCTGGGAATTGCTGGATGCCCAGTGTGAATTTTTGCATTTTTTTGCATGAGGAGATGAGCCCCAGGCTGGGTGGGAGGCAGCAGATGGGGTGCAGAGATGTGCCTGCATCCTGCACCCAGGGGTGCCCCTGCTGGGGTAAGAAGGCTGACAGAGGCCAAGAGGGGTGTCCCCTTCTGCCCCCTGATAAATCCAGCTCTGTGCTGTCAGAAATGGCTGGGAAATGGGAGCTCTGTGATTTTTATTTTTTTTTTTTCTCTGCAGAAATGGTCTAGTCACATTTCTCTCTTTGCATATTGGCATTTTCTTCCTGTGTGGGTATTTATCCAAAGTCTTTACTTGGAGTGTCGGACTAAAGGTCATATCATTTTTTTTTCTCTCTTTCTCTCCTTTTTTTATTTTTTCTCTCTAGTCCCTCTGTTTCTAAAGATGTCAAGCTAAATAACTGATGATTTCTTCTGGTGCCAGAAGGCCTTCATAATATGCATATTAGGGTTTAGTGCATTTTTCTGTTTCTGCATCTCAGTGCTCTCAATTTGTATGCAGAGCCATCCTCTTACCATGAGCTCCTATGCCCAGAGCTGAGGATTATGTTCTTTTCCAACATATGTACTCAGCCTGAAATGCTAAATCTCAGCTACTAGAGGAACAGAAAGATGTTATGCTTAAAGGAACTGTGTAAAAGCAACCAGTCAGATCAATCTACAAATCACTTTGTTTGAGAGGCAAGGTAAAGATGCACTTTGAATGCCTGTGTCCCCTGACCAGTACTAATTCAGAAATTCAAATATTGCTACTCTGACTGTGAGGGATTAAGCAAATATGGGGTTTAATTTAAAATAATAAAAACCAGTGTTATGACAGCGATGGTCTCTGGGGATGCTGTTTTATAGAGAAAAGGCCAGATTTTGGTAGCCTGTAGCATGGGGACTGTGGAAAGAGCATGGCAGTGGAATAGTGGGTTCTTTCCCCACCCCTTCAGCCAGCCTTGCTAAGACAGCAGGAGCAGTTCCTGCAGGACTCGACCTGAGCACTGTGTGCATGTTTCATTTATTAATCATGTGCAAAAAATACTGTAGAGGTTGGGTATTCAGAAGGTTTTAAAGGCAAAATAATAATTTGGATTGAGTGACAAACATAATTTTTGGAGTTTTTGCTATGATAGAGAAGCCTAAGAAGCTTCCCAGCTAGCATTTCTGTTCTCTAGAAAGAGCACTTCAGCCCCAGGCTTTCAGCTCTCTAAAGGAAAAAAGGAGGCAGGGGCAGTCAGTCAAGGAAAATTCAACAACTGATAATCATATGAAGTTACCTGCAAATAGTTGCAATTGTCTGAGAACTGCATTTTTCCAAGAGTAAAATGCTATCCCATTTTTTTTGCATTTATCCTCTCCAGTGTTTGTCCCCTTGCTGTTGTTCCCTTGGCCTCTTTCCTCTCCAGCCCATTTCTTCCCTTTCTGTGCTTCAGTTCCCATCCCTGAATCTCCTCCACCTGCACTTCACCCTGCTCCAGCCCCTTTCGCTGGCACCCAGCCTCTCCCACACCCTCCTCACCCAAACTCTGTCACCTCATTTCTCAAGTATTTTGCTTTTCGCTTCTGTGTGAAGTCGTGCTTCTCCAGTAAACATTTTGGGATTGTCCTTTTGTAACAATCAGAGGAAAGGCTCCTCTGCACACACCATTTGCAGTCGTTTAGCTCCACGGTTAACTTCCAGAGGGATGCTAAACAGTCACAAAAAGACTGTGATTACATGAGAAGGCTATTTTAGTGAGGATAGCTGTTACTCAAATAGAGATCGTATTTCTCAGGCAAAAAAAAAATAAAAGGGCCAATTACTGAGCTTTGTCACCTACACTGTGAATTCAAATGAACTTCACCTAAAGCAGCGTTGTTACACTGATTTTTACCAAACTTAACTAAACCCAGCAGGAGTGCCCGTGCCTTTCAGCTCAGCTGGCTGTGGCTCTGCTGGGTTCCAGAACCTTCTCCTGGTCACAGCTCACAGAATCACAACATGCTTGGGGCTGGAAAGGACCTGTGGAGGCCCAAAACCCTGGCCCAGGCAGGGTCACCAGGGATGCCCAGGAGTGTGAGCAGACAGCTTTTGAATGTCCCTTAGCAGGTGTCTCCAAAACCTCTTTTGGGTTGGCCATGCACCATCAGCTGGCTCAGAATCAACTCACAGCTGGATGCAGATGCACTACTGTAAACGAGAAATGGATTTATTTGTGAACTTTCCCCTCCAAACTAAAAATGATTACTTCCTTAGAAATACGTGGTTGATGGTCTTAAATTTATTGTGCTGTGATCTTAGAAGACTTGGAGCTCCAAGCCTTTGTGAAGACCTTAAAATGGATTTTTATTCTCCCCCCACTACCTTCACCTTTTCACGTGAAACATTTAATGCAAGTTTGTTTGGGTATCTTTATCTGCCTGAATTATATTTGTTACTTCCATTTATCATACTCTAAGCTTTCTGGTGGATAAATTGGTCCTGCCCTACACCAGGACAGGTTGATGGCCCATAAAATAGATTTTTCTAGGACTATTGCTATGGTTGTGTGATTTACACCCAGGCCCTCTCTAAGTTCTAAACCCACAATTACCAACAGTAGTGGGGCTCCCACACAACACAGAGGCATTTTCCCTCGGAGGAAGATGACCTTGCTTGCGAATATCACTGTTTTACCTTCTCACAGTTTTTGCTAGAAAACCAGTCACTCTGCTAGGCTGTGAAAGCAAATGAACAGTGGGCCAAAACCACAAAAGCACATTTTGTGAAGGTTATCCCCAGAGCTGCCATCCATGGGTGGAAAGCTGGTGGCTCTGATATCCAAGAAACGGAGGGACAAGGGTTAAGCTGCAGCTGGGGATGGTGTGAGACCCCTTCAGAGAGAGCTGCCCTGCTGAGGGCACTTTTCTGGTGGCTTCTGGTGTGTGGGGCCCTCGAGCAGGTGGTGCAGCTGCACAGGTGGCTCTGGAAGTGTTTTGGGTGGCACGTGGGTCCCGGAGCAGCAGAGAGGGGCTGAGCTGTGCAGGTGAAGCAGGGACATGGGCCAGGGGCAGACCAGCCAGCCTCGGGTGCCTCTGCAGAGGTTTCCTCCCCTTCCTGCAGAGATTCTGTCCAGGCACATTTCCAGGAGCTCAGAAGCCTTCCTCAGTTTCTGGATGGCCAGAGCAGGTTGGAGATTGTGAATATCACTGTTTTACCTTCTCACAGTTTTTGCTAGAAAACCAGTCACTCTGCTAGGCTGGGAAAGCTCGTAGGAGCTACTAAGCCCTGGGTCCAACCTTCTGAGAGTGCTGAAATTGCTGTGCAGGTGCAGAAATCATTTAGAGCTTAGAGAAAAGCATTGCTTCTATATTTCTGACTGTGTTAGGGAGAGCTGCAAATGCCTTCAGAGACATCTATCTGCCCGTGTGCTTCTATACAAACCCAGCAGTTTGGTTTCCTTCATGTCACACTAACACAATCAGGGGTGGAGCAGCAAGGCAGGGGCCCCGAAATTTGTGAAGGAAGGATGAAGGATGCTGGGGCTGCTGCATTTCATGTCCTGTGACACAATTCCTGGATCATCTTTGTTAATGGGGGACAAGGACAGACAGTGAAGAATGGCCAAAATTTTGCTGATCAGTTTTAACCGTGGGAGTTTGGTTGCCCTCTGGCCATCTCTAGAAATGATTTGTCATTAAGTAAGACTGTACATCTCAGCTGTCACCTGAAATAGGGTCTGGAAATCAAATACATTCCAAGTATTTCTCATTATTAAGCAAATGAAGTGAGCTGAAATGGGAGCATTCACTTGGTCAGCAAACCAATTACTGATGGAAAACCTTGCTTCATTTTGGTAAACTGCAGTTCTGCACTGGAGGTGGTTATTTTTATGTTTTTAGTTCAATAAAGACAGATAGGAGTTTCTGGTGAAGTGGAAGCATCTCTGAAGATTAACATGGGACAAAGGATAATTAAATCCTGGCACCTAAAGAAGCTGAGGGGTAGAGAGTATTCACACTGGTGTTCACATACTTGCTCACGTCTATCTCATTTCCACAGGAAAATGAAAATTAACAATGCAGTATCTTATATTTTAATGATTCCATATCTGTGTTTAATTGCAGTTTGTAAACCTGCAGGTTGTAAACCTGTCATGATTATGCAATGAAGATTCTATTTTCTGTTTTGTTGTGGGTTTTTTTTTTTATTTTAGATTAACATGTCCTTTTCAGACAGCTTGCAGCTGGGTATTCTGCCCATGACACACCTCATGCACTTGCAGGACGGGCAATAAGATCCAGGAGAGCAAATTGCTGCCTGTTCTGATCACGGGAATGAGCAATTTACTGAATACAGACTGAATTTCTGTCATAAGTAATGCATTAACATTGGTATTACACCATCAGCATTGCCCTTCTGCCCTGGGTAAAACTAAAGAAAGTTCACCTTTTAAATTGTATTCAGATTTATAATTGAGCACTTTGAGTGATGGGTTCATCTAATGCAAGCGAAAGGAAGTGATTTACAATGTCTGTCAGTAGAACATTGTTATGTGAGGAGAGATTAACAATCATAATTTCAGACTCAACAGGATTTAGAATTCTGAACTGTCTGTTTTAATGCAAATGCTCTGTCTTTAAATACTGTGCTCTGTCTTAATTAGGTGAAATAACCCTTCCTTGCTTGGGTAGTCCCCTAAATTAGTGACCAGCCTAACACCCTGAGGATCATGCTTTGCATTGTTTAATCTATTCTCATTCATCATACAAAGTCAAAGAAAAAAAAGAAGAAACCAGTCTCTTACCTATGGATCACAAGAGGCATGCCTTCAGATCCAAACTCCTCTGGATTCATTCCCAGTTTTTCATTCTAAGAGGAATCTGATCAGATCAGGCTTTGCCTGGCTGAGCAGCTTCCACACCTTGCTCTGTGGGAATTTCTGCTCTGCAGGGCTGGGGTCAGTGGAGAATTAACCAAAGCAGCAGCAGTGTGACCCAGTGCACTGCTGGCACAATGAACAGAGGACACTCAGGCGAGGGAGGGAGGTCTGGGACTGCTCCCCTGGGCTGGCAGCAGTAACTCACCAGCCCTTTGGCTGGATGGGCCTGCAGTGCAGTGGTTCTGATGCCCGAAGTTTTAGCTTTTATATTTTCCAGATCAGTACTGCTTTAATGTATAACTCTCAAATTCCACAGCCTGTCAAGTGCTGTCTTACCATTTTACTGACAAAACAACCTCTCTCTAGGTTCTAATTTCAAGGACAGCCTGTTTTACCAAGCCCCAAAAAACGTAAACAACTGAGAACAGCAGCGAAGAGAGAGGGGGCCAAACTGGAGAATGGGACTGCACCGCCTGAAGCTGTAATTGGACAATTGGCTTCTGAAATGCAGATGGACCAAGCCTATATCCATCCAAAAAACATGTGTTAGTCATTGTTAGAAACAACTTGCCATTTAGAATCTAGAAACAGGGAAACTTATTAGCAATATTAACTATGAACAATTAGAGACCAAAGATGGCAATCTGCCGAATTACAAAGGAGCAGGCCTGGGTGCTCAGCCATGGGTCAGGTATGGCCAGAGGAACACCCAAAAGGCTGGGGAGATACTGAGCATGGCTCCTCCCTTGGCCCCACCCCCTTGTGTTGTTCTGGTTGGCTCATTTGTATCCAGAGTCTTCTGATTGGCTCATAACAGTCCAATGGGGTCTTCTGGTCTCCTCCTTTTACGCTAATTGTGATTGACACCCGTTCCTCCCCCAAATCCAGAATTTCCTGCGATCAACCCCCAACATCTGAACACCGCCCCCAAACAGCAACGCCAATCATCAACCTCGTTAACGTATACAATCAATTAACAAGCTCATTAACAATCAGATATAAAAGCCAATTTCCTTCTCATGCTTCTGACAGTTTGGATACCTTGGATCCCAGCCATGGGCTTGTTGAGCTACCCCAGGTGATGACACAAGGCTGGGGAGATACATTTCATACCCTGGAGCTGAGCATGGCCCCTCCCTTGGCCCCACCCCCTTGTGTTGTTCTGGTTGGCTCGTTTGTATCCAGAGTCTTCTGATTGGCTCATAACAGTCCAATGGGGTCTTCTGGTCTCCTCCTTTTACGCTAATTGTGATTGACACCCGTTCCTCTCCCAAATCCAGAATTTCCTGCGATCAACCCCCAACATCTGAACACCGCCCCCAAACAGCAACGCCAATCATCAACCTCGTTAACGTATACAATCAATTAACAAGCTCATTAACAATCAGATATAAAAGCCAATTTCCTTCTCATGCTTCTGACAGTTTGGATACCTTGGATCCCAGCCATGGGCTTGTTGAGCTACCCCAGGTGATGANTTCTGAAATGCAGATGGACCAAGCCTATATCCATCCAAAAAACATGTGTTAGTCATTGTTAGAAACAACTTGCCATTTAGAATCTAGAAACAGGGAAACTTATTAGCAATATTAACTATGAACAATTAGAGACCAAAGATGGCAATCTGCCGAATTACAAAGGAGCAGGCCTGGGTGCTCAGCCATGGGTCAGGTATGGCCAGAGGAACACCCAAAAGGCTGGGGAGATACTGAGCATGGCTCCTCCCTTGGCCCCACCCCCTTGTGTTGTTCTGGTTGGCTCGTTTGTATCCAGAGTCTTCTGATTGGCTCATAACAGTCCAATGGGGTCTTCTGGTCTCCTCCTTTTACGCTAATTGTGATTGACACCCGTTCCTCTCCCAAATCCAGAATTTCCTGCGATCAACCCCCAACATCTGAACACCGCCCCCAAACAGCAACGCCAATCATCAACCTCGTTAACGTATACAATCATTAACTTCATAACCTAATTAACAAGCTCATTAACTGTCGCTGTCGAGTCACAAACGACGTGATAGCCTCCAGTTTCTGATCAGAATGGATACAATGGCGTTATTGAGAAACTGAAACCATTGCATAGTGTGCTTTGCTGTAAGTGACATTCTCTTGGTTACTGTTCTGACTCTGTAACACCATAGGCTAAAAAATATAAACAATTGCTCTAGACCAATGATTTGACTTCACACAAGATTCATTTGCAAAACGTCTTCCCCACAAGTTGAAATATTAACACCAGAAGTAAAACAGGTTTAAAGTGCTTTCTTTTTCATTCATGTCTTCTAGATGCTTCTCACAGTACGCAGTGAACCCACACTGTGTCACTTTGTATACTTTGCTGAGTCCCATGTAGGATGTTTTTCACTTGATTCTGATGGTGTTATGGTTGTTCTTTTAAACAGAAGAAAAAAGTGAGGTTGTGGAGATTTCTTTGGTTTTTTGAGGTTGTGTTTTTTTTGTTTGTTTGTTTGTTTGTTTTTTTTGTTGTTTTTTTGTTTTTGTTTTGTTTTGTTTTGTTTTGTTTTGTTTTGTTTTGTCATGTTTATTTGCATTCTTTAAATGTAATATTCCTAAAATATTTGTGTTCACATCAGGCTCCATAATATTTTTCCTATTCTCTTTGTTACTGTTACTAATGTTTTACAAAAATCCAAGTTGGTGTGCACCCTTTGAAAGGCTGAAATTTGCCTTTGAAGTGTAGTGTGATACGAACTTGACAGCTCTTTGAAACAAGCAAGGCTGGAGATGTGGTTTGCAGAAATCCTCCTGGATACAACCCATTTCTGCTGCCTGAGTTCCAGGGAAGTGGGTCAGCAGACTGTGCTAGTGGATAAAATACGTGGTTAGGATTGTTTGCTTGCTTTGCTTTCTGGGGTGGATCAGATTTGTGTTTCTTCTTTGTCACAGGCAATTTTATTATCTAGATTTTGGGTTCAGGTGACCTATTCCTTTTCAAATCAGGATAATGCATTGCTTTTTATTTCAAGTTGTTCTTGCTGTATGTATTTCTATTATTCATAACATGGTGTGAGACTTATACATAAAATAGTAAGAGTTGGGAAAAGAAAATCTCACAACACTGCCTTATAATAAGGCATACATCAAGACCCATAAGCTGTGGAATTTCCTAAAGTAATACCTGAATCATATAGTAAAGTGATTTTAAGCAAACATTTCTTGAATAAACTGGGTGCCTGGGAGTGTTTTTTCTCTTTCCCAAACTGAATAATGCCAGCAGTAGAGGATCATGGTTAATACCCATGTGAATATTCCCATTTCAGCTGCCAATCTTGCCCTGCTTTACACAAAAGTGTAAGTAGCTTTTCTGGCTGGGTTTATAGGAGGGAGTTTGCTGTGCCACACACACCTCACAGATGGTTATGATTTCCAGAGCCATCACTCAGTTGAGCCTGATGGTAATTTAGCCCATGGGAATCCTTCTCACTTGTGTTGCTCTTCCCTTTGTTGACATCAAAAAAACAAAAAAAAAACCAAACCGAACAAACAAACAAACAAACAAACAAACAAACAAACAAACAAACAAACAAACCCAAAAACCCCCCCAAAAAACCTAAACCAAAACAAAAAAGAACAAAAAACCAAACCAAACCAAAACAAAAAAACAACCAACAAAGCCAAAAAACCAAACCAAACCAACCAAACAAACCAAAAAACCCCCAAAAAACAACAACAAAAAACCAACCCAAAACAAAACAACAACAACAAAGAAACCCAAACCAACCCAAAAAATTAAGAAGAGGGTAACCAACACCAAAGCCTCTTCTCTGTGGAAAGGCAGAATTTCCCTGCTGCATTATGGACCAGCTATGCAGACACAGCTTTCTTTGGTTTACCTGGACCAGTGAAACCTGGACTTTTCCTTGCCAGGTGTGGGTAAAACCCTTCCCCTGAGCTTCCCACTGCAGCTCTGCTGGGGCTGCTGCTCCTCTTGCAGCCCCCCTGGGTGTAGGGATGGGCCTCCCAGCCAGCCTTATCTCCTGCCACAAGAAGGCAGCAGCATTTGCTCTCTAATGCCCTTGGAGCTGGATTAAGTAGGAACCTATAAAAGAGGCTGTACATCCCTTTCCAGTACCTTGAAGCCATTTATTCCTATTAGCATAACATTTTTTTTTTTTTTGGCATCAATTTATTTTCCCTCGCTCAGATCATTATCAAAATGCAGTGGAATTAATTCAGAAAAGAATATGCAAAGGAAATAGAAGTATGCTAATCCCGGGGAATTACTTTTTCATGGCTCAAATAAAAGCAGCTTCCTTCTCTTTCTTTTTTCTGCCTTTCTGCTTTTTATTTCGCTTTTATGGCTGCAATTTGAAATCTTGGGCCCTGGTTTTTACTGAGTGTAAGAACAGCTTACACGTTTCAGTGGCACACGCAGAGCTCTCAATGTGACTGTATCTTCACCTTGTCAGAGGGGTATTAAGAGGCTTGTGACAGATGTTCTGGTTCTACCAGAACGAAATTTTAAGCAGGGTGCAAGTGAACATGACATGGATATTGTAACTGGTTTATGCCTGGTTTATACTCCTCCTTTTTTTCCATTTTTTTTTTCCTTCTTTCCCTTAAAGTTCTTTCCTCTCTTTCTTCCAGAGTCAGAACAGGTTTTTAATTAGCTGGGCAAGTTAGTGTTCAATCTTCTGATTTCCACCAGATGTACGTGCTGGGGTTTGTGGATACAAGCAGAGCTTTGGACCAGTAACACTGTCTGAGTTGAAAAAAAAAGAAGAAAAATCAAGGAAATGTCTCAGATTGTAATCTGAATAATGTGTGTGAGTCCTATAAGACCTCAGAGTAGATAATTGGAGTTTCATGATTTTTAAGACTGCTGATGTATTTAGAATACTTTATTGCTTTGTGGAGCACCAACAAAATTGGATTTCAGCTTCAGGAGAGAGGCATCTGTGACTCCTGTTTTGCAACACCCAAGCCCCATTACTGTGAGGGATCATATTGTAAGTCAGTGCCAAATTAATTTCATTCCCCTTGTGTTTCCATGTCGAGTGGGTGAGAGCAAACATTTCAGCACCTTGGAATTCCTCTTGTTACTTGCCATTTAATGCTCTTATCAGACAAACTGTAAATAAGGGTGTAATTAATTATTCTCTACTTACATGACAAGTTGGATATAAGTTCTATCCCCCTGGGAGTCTGTTATTTACCTGATAGTGAGGGGAAATTACTGCAGGGTTATCTGGAGACTGCCTAGAAGAGGAACACGACTTTTGTGTTCATTTATTTTTACATCCTTCCCAACCTGAGAGCCAGATTTCACTTAGGACCCCCACAAAGAAGGAGGAATTTAGGAGACACCAGCTCTTATAAACTGGCTCCTTTTCACTTGCCTGAAAGAATCAACATATGGCAAGTTCTTTATTCCTAACAAAATTTTCTGAGGAAGAAAGCTGCCAAATGGTTAATCCTGGAGGCAAAATCGCAGTGCTTATCCACACTAAAGGGGCCACAGAAAGCAATGCCACCTCCACGTGTTGCAGTTCTTTCCCAGAGGCATTTTTTTGGGTGAATCTGTACTTTGTGTCCATGGTAAGATCTTCTGCTTCCCCCTGCTGTAACCACTGGATATGAAGTGCTCTCAGGGTCAGGGAGTGCATTATGCTGCTGCATGGGTCATTCATGGTGTCTGTAGAAAATATCTGTAAATCTGTTCTTCTTTTCTAGCAGTGCCAGACCTGCAGTTTTCTGTTCCCTGGTTTTGGCCTCTCCTATCTGATGTCTTAAAAAAAAAAAAATTGGGCAGAAAATTTAAGTATTGCTAAGTGTGAAAATTCCTCCAATATATGAGACAGGAGAGGCTTGAAGAGGTTTGCAAAAGAGGAGAGGAGAGAAGGGTCTAATCAATATTTTGCTTTGTCATTTTCATGCTTTTTGCATAACAATTTTTATGCACCTTCCAAATTCCAAAGCAAAGATACAATGCATGAATAGATACAAAACTATCTCTCCCCTCCCTGCCCCAAGTGTAATTTAGGAGGAGGGAAACCATGATTTTAAGTGAGTTTCTCCTGCAGTACTGTAAATTAGAAGGGATTGTATGGAGACAATAGAAGCCTTAATTAGAAACCTCATTAATAACGACTTTAAGGTTAACAAATGCTTTAGGATGACCCAAGTGTTAAATAAGTAAACCTTTGGACAAAACTTTTCCCAAGTGCAGTCGATGGCAGCATTAGCATTGACCTCCCAAGAGGTAAGACTTAAAGCTGGAGCTTTTCAGTATGCAGTCAGTGTAATTCAAGGTTGTGTGACATAATGATTTTTCTTCTCTTCCCCCAGCTATTCTGTCTGTTTTGTAATTACCTACTGCTTCTCCAGGCACTGGAAACAAGATCGTACTTCTAATAGATATTGAGAGATTTGGGGCTTTTCTCAACAGAATGTAGAAAGGCACTTAATGTGTTAACAGTACACTGTGATCTGAAAACACTCCTTTTTATTAGAAATTGAGTTCACAGTTAAATCTCTTTAAGTGTTTCCATTTCGTTCAATCTGGCTTCGTTTAAAAAAAAAGAAATCTTGCAGAGAGTAAGACTGGCTCCTGGGTGGAAGGATCAGTTTGGGTTTGGTCTGTGAAGGAAGGAGATTCATTGGCCACCTTGCTGAAATCAAATGTGCCTGGTTGGAGAGGGTCCCTGAGACTGAAGGACAGTCCTTGTGCATCCCTCCAGCGAGCTCTGGCCA
Source organism: Chaetops frenatus (assembly GCA_013400775.1). NCBI lineage: Eukaryota > Metazoa > Chordata > Aves > Passeriformes > Picathartidae > Chaetops > Chaetops frenatus. The sequence continues at coordinate 604,286 of VZTR01007894.1, read as the reverse complement.
CTCCTGCTCCTGCTGATTATCCATAATTTACAGCACAAGTCTGCCTTGGTGGAGCAGGCTCTCTCAAGGACAACGGGTGTGCTAAGGACACCTTCTCCACCCCAACATTATCTGTTTTTTACCTCTTTCCCTTCTCATAAATCGAATATTCACAGAAGTGGGAACCAATCTTTTGTCTGGAGAAGTTTTTCCTGGCTGATTGTTGTAGCACTATTGCAAATATTAGCCAAAGGTAAAAAAAAAAAAGGACAAAAAAAGGCAAATATACAAATCTGAATGCTGCTTGAAAGGGAAGAGGTAAATGAAGCAGAAGAAAGGCTTTACAGATCAGAAATAGGCTAAAGAAGAGCAGCTTAATTCAGTAACCAATTGCTCAAAGCCGATTTTAACCATGAAGGGGTTTGTCATTTCAGCTTAGAATAAAATCGGGGGCAAAAAAACCCCAAAACAAACCCCAAAATGAAGTTGTTCAGCCTTTCAAGGTGAGGAGAGAGGTGTGAAACAGCAGCAAACCAACACATTTGCACACCACTGGGCAGCAGGAAGCAGCCAGAATAGCATCTCTCATTTACCTGCGTGCCAGGGCACAATCCTGATTCCAGCTCTCCAGGTTTGTAGGAAACTGGTCCTCAAATCTCATTGCAATTCAATTGGAGACAGCTCTGTCTAATTTCCTCCTCTGCAAATCTCATTTTCTAGGAAGGACACAGCCAGAGAGGGCCAAAAGCCACATCCCTCAGGTAACAGCCCTGTGTTCAGCATGCTGAGCTCTCTGCTCAGCAGTTTACCCCAAGAGAAACTGTGGTTTAGACCAACAGCACCAACAGGGATGTGACAACGCCCTTTATTATTATTGAAGGGTGTTATTCTAATGGTAGTTTCCACAAAATAAAATTTCACAAGAGAGAAAGTAATGTTTTACACAAGGAAACTGCTGAATGGAAATGCTAAATTCCCATCAGTGCTCTGGCAGTGAAAGGACATCTTAGAAGCTTCAAAGTTCTCTGTTATTGTGTAATAATTTGCATAAATCTCTCATCCCAGAAATGAAAATACCAAATGCCTCAAGCCACAAGATACTGAATGTATTTCTGATTTCCCTGTGACAAAGGAGCATTGGAAATCTCAAGGAGATGAGTGCTCTCCAGGGACTCTGCTCTGATTTCCTTTAGAAGTTGGCACAGCAAAGGTGGAAAGTGGCTTCAGATGAAATGATTCATGAAGTAATTAAAAAAAAAAACCCAAAAAAACCCCAAAAAACCCCGGCCTGGTGAATGAGGTATCTTCAAACCATGAGAATTTAATCAATATTCAGGAGGGAGTTTTATATCTTGCATTTTTCTGGGGTTAGCTCGTGGGCTCCTTGACCTTCACTCTCGTACTTCAGGGACTGAGTGCTCCCTTTCTCTTTGCATTGCAGGTGGCTCTTTGAGTTACACCAGTTTGTCCTTTCTCAATCCACTAAACAGCCTTCAGCTTCTTGTGAAGGTCAGGAATATGGAGAGGATTGCCATAAAACAGCATTGTTCCAAAATGTGCCTCTTTATTAGCATTAAATCTGGGAGCAGCTGCTAAGGGGAAAGGATCATAAACGTTATTGGGCACTTTTAATTACAGTAAAAGACAGTTCCAGGTTGTGTTATCCTATCTCCTTTGTATTCAGCTTGAATCTTCCCAGGGTAAAGCTCTAATACTGAGTTCTGTCAATGCAGTATCCCTGAAATCATAAACCTATGGAAGCCAGATCCTGTTTGCTTTCAAGGCCAGGTAGACCTATCAACAGAAATATCAAGGGAGTTAAGTGAAAGGAATGTGACACTTGCTTTTTTTGGCATGAAGTGAACAATGCCAATGACTATAATTTCCAGTCCATAAATATTCATGAGGAAAAGCTTCGTTTCTGTGACACATGCTGGAACTGGGTTGTTCTGTTGAATTTTTGCATCAAACTCTGGGGAAATTCAGATAAAGTAAGACTAAAAAAAGAGTAAATAAACTCAGCCAAAATGGGTTTGTCTGTGATTTCTCTCAGCGTGGCATCTGCTCGCATTCCTTGAGGCAGAGCCTGGGCTTGAAACACTAACTTGACTTGTGTTTAAATTGCTGAAGTGACAAGCCTGGACTCCAGTTCTACTGACCCAGTTCTCTCCAGAAGATTTCCTTCCTCTGCAGAGTGAGTGATGTGTTTGAGACAGGGCAAGCCTGTGCTCCTCTCCCTACGTGAGCAGAATTACCTAGCATGTTTCCTATGTTTTAATTTTCAAGCCACTTGCAAAGTGTCCTGGTGGGTTTTTTGGGGTGTGGGTTTGTTTCTTGTGGTTTGTTTTTTCTTCTCTGCTATGTACATTTATCCTAGGCTGACTTGTTTCTCTTCATTGCCAGTACTTATCTGCCACTGCACAGACTGATTTCTCATGCACAAAACCGAAAAAAAAACCAAACTTGGTGGAGTTTCTAATGAAGTGAAATCAGGCAGCTGAAAATTTGCAGCTATATGCCAACCCTAGGATGTGAGGTTGTGAGACAGATAAAGAGAATTGACTCCTGAATTATTTCTAAGAACAAGGACTGGTCCAAAATCGTGTTGGTTGCTCTGCTCCCTTGGGCACAGCTCACTTGATCTCTGCCCAAAGGCTCGGCACTCACTCCACGCAGCAGCCACCAACACGTGCAGCAGCAGATGTAGGTCTGAGTGGGGTATTGGCACCCCAATCAGGGATTCTCCTACCTGGTTTGATTTTCTCTTTTGGGGGCAGGCAGCCTCAGATGCAGATTTAACAACCTGGACACAAATATCCCATTGCCTGCTTCCATTGGCACACCTGGAGTGGGACCTCACCTCACTGTCAGGAGCACCAAAGTGCCAATGCTGGTCCCCACCTTGGCTTCCCCTGACCAGTCCTATATTACATTTTAATGACATTTTCCTAACAGAAAATGTGATGGTTTCACTGAAGGATGCTCATGGAGAAACTGGAGCAGGGTTGGTGACTTTGGCCATGTTGAGTGTAATTCTGCTTTCCTTGCTGTTAGTACCCTCTCACTTTCACAGGGGTGATGGAAAGGGGCCTTAGCAGTGTTTAATAACTTGCAAATTCATCTCTTTAAAGGTGTATTTTGGAAAAGATCTGGCTGCAACTTATCAGAGCTTTTTCTATATCTTGATTAAAAGCATTTTCAAGGGCAGCTACAGGGAAAGGAAAAAACACTGGTTGCCTGGTCCTGGTTTTAATTCATCAGAAAATAGAGAAAAAGTCAAATAATCAGGAAGAGAGGCTCTTGTCTAATCATGCCCATGTCTACAAAGCATTGGAATTTGTTTGGAGCCCTGCAGCAGGGACAGCTACAGGAACTGGAGGTGTGGTTGAAAATCATAAGATGATTGTCACAAGATGATCTACAAACAATACACATTTTTTTATTTATTGGCAATCATTACATCTTGCTGAAACCAGCAAGGGTTTTAACTTAGAAGAGGGAATGGCTGGGAGAAAATTGCTCCTGGATACATCAGAAAACGGACCAACTTTGGCACTATTTTTGGGTTTCATTCCTTTTTAATTTCCATGGGATTGGTCATACCTACCTCACTTGTTGAGCACAGGTGCATTTTTGTTTCAAAGCCCAGTCCTCAGAGCATGGTGGGGTCTGGCAGACAGTTCTCCTGCTTGATAGGATTTTTAGGATGTTGAATTTAAATGCCACCAGCTGTCTTTCATGCACCCCCAGATCAGTGTTACAAATTTAAAGACAGTCTTTTAGCTCTTGTGCCTCTTGGCAAGGATTAGCTGGGGCATTTCCTAGGGGGAGGGACACGGGGAAGGTGAGCCAGGAGGGAAACTGGATCTTCATGCTAATCCTAAAGTGAAATCTGCTGAAGTAAATAAAAGCTTTCCGTGGACTTAAAAGTGTTCAGTCAGGAAGTGCAAGTGCATTTGTACATGCAGAAGCAAAAAAAGAGGTGAACAATCTGCTTGTGTCAGCTCTGCTCATCCTGAAGATACATGCATGGCTTTGGCTTCCTATTTTTTTCATTTTTTTTCCTTCCCTCTAACAAGAATATCTGTCCTGGGAGTGACACAAAGAAAAGCTTATCATTTTATCTGGAAATTTTTGTTCTGGGTTTGTTTTCCTGCTCCTTAAAAAGCCCATTGAAATGTAAAAAATCCATCCATCTCGTTTCATTTCTCTATTAGCATCCAGACTCCAGGCTGAGGTCATTAGTATCTCAGGTGTATTACCTCACCACAGTCTGTTGCTATGGAAATAGCTCCAAGCATTTTCAGTGTCTTGGCTCTACACTGCCCATGCATCTTGGCAAGAAAAGCTGTGTGCAGGGGAGCAAAGAATAATTTTAAAACCTACTGAACAAAATTTAAATATTTTACAGGTCTTTCAAAATCTTTACCTGCCTGCAAGTCTGCCCATGCTTGGTGGGGATTTTATGCAGACATAATTCCTTTTTACCTGCCTGATTTTTATCCCTTACTTTAGTGTGAAAGTGATTTCTCAAGGAAAGGAATGGCCTCTACAGAAAATAATAATAATCATATAAAGAAAAAGTTATTTCCTAGTTTTCTGGGTGTTTTTATGCACAACTTCAAGCAATATAACTATACAATCACTACATCTAATATACCACTTGGTATTTCATAATAGACCAAGCAGCAGATAGTGCCATGTTCTCCCTGAACTTAATGGTTTGACTCATTCTCTTCATCCTATACTGGTAATTATTGACTGGCTTAGACACAGCTACACAGGCTCTTTTGCACCTTTTATTTAAGGATCTTCACGGGCTTTATACCAGTCAGGACTGAATTGAGCTGCTCTTATCTCTCCGAGGGAGTATGGGAGAATTATCATGATATTTTCTCTGTTCCAGCCTCAGGCTGTAGCTGCTGACTCTGTGGTTTACAGCAATAACCCTTGGCTTGAAGGGGAGGGGACATTTTGTGTGAGTGGGCCAGGTGAGTGGTGCTGTGCCCCAGGGACAGCCAGGAAAGGTGACAGAGCAGGGAGGCCAAAGATCCCTGGTGCTGCCAAATCCCCCTGGAGAGCTCCTTGCTGCTGCAGTCCAATTAAAGGCACTGCTGAAGGCTGATCTTAAATTTCTTCAAGGCTGAAGTGCTCTCCCTTCCTCCACGGGCTGCAGGGTTGGGAAAGCCTAAAGGTGAAATAAGGCAGAAAGAGGGAGATTTTTCTTCTTTTCTGATTTCCCTTTTCTTTGTTTTATTTTCCCGCCCGAGCTCCTTGCTTGAAGTATGAGGTGGCAAACTTCTGATTAACTCAGGGGAGAAAGTTTTAGATATTTTCAGCAAGAAAATCAGCCAACCCTTGTGCCTTGAAAGGAAGCTGAGGCACTGGCAGGAGCACCTCCTCTGTGGAAGATGCACAGGAAATATCTCTTGCCTGTGTGCTGTCTTTGCCTTTCTGCTTCTGTGCTGTTCCCTCCTGCCCATAAAACTTTGAAGCCCTATTTTTTTAATTATTTTTTTTCTTGTTGTCCCTCTCTAGAATGCCTTTCAGAAAACACCAGACAGTGCAATGAGCAAGACTTATGTTTTTAATCTACCTGGTTGGAGACTCACAGTGAGCAGTCCTCCCTTCCTTCCTGCTCATTTGATTGTGCTGTAAGCTTATAAACTTCTGTTTGGTACAGTGCTCTGGAGACTTTGCTAGCAGCTAATAATTCCTATAATCCTATCTCCCAGACCCAGGAGAGTGGGCTATATTCTGTTTCCACCTTTTTTTCTCAGAGCATAATCACTGCCAGTGGTGTCAGGCAGATGTAACAGGGAGAAAATTTAATGTACGCGGTTTCAGAGACCTCGCCAGGTGTTCTGGTATGAAACCTGCTTATCAGTGATTATCAGTGGGCTGAATCAGTGTTACAAATGATTTCCTAGCACTCCTTCCTGGTTGCTGGTGTAGGAAATTGGCCCATTTAGATCAGCAGGCTGGCTCAGGCAGCAGCCACGAGGCCTGAGATGATGCAAAACCCCACAAAACCCCCTGGAGCCCGGGGTTTGTTTGAACCGTAGCAGGCAGAGCAGGAATGTCTGCAGGATTTCTTGCTAACCCTTGTTAGTGATGGACTTAGGCTTTGAAGCTGGGAGATTTGATTGCCTTGTGTCCCCCACTGTGCCCCTAACACACACAAACACACACACAAATCCTCCTCTGCCTCTCTGCAGCACGGCAGCCTTGGAGAGGGGCAGGGGGGATGAAGGGGCAGCAGCAGCACAGGGCACTCTTCCTTCTGAACATGCAATTCCCCATCTTGCTGGTACCCAAGCATGTATTTTAGGCTTGCACTCAGTTGGAAGAGAAGACTTTTTCGAGCTTTAAAATTCCCCAGAGAAGAAAATGCTGGGGTTTTTATTGCCTGCTCTTTCATCTGTCATTTTTAAGATGTGCAGACGTGGAGAGATCCTTGCCTGAGAGTGCCTGGTTGTGCTCTTAACTGTGAGGGACCTCTGCCAAGTTACACCCAGTTTGATCAGCAGCATCACAGGTCCTCAGGGGGTTCCATCTGGTGTAGATCAATACAAATCAATAAAAAGGGGGGTCCCTGAAACATTAAGAGTCAGAGGGACTGTCTCCTCTCTCTCCCCAAGCCAAAATTCCTCCTTGTCCCAGCAGCAGCTTTAGGAGGAAGCCCCTCTCCCTCCTCTCTCCTCACACAGCCCGTGAGTGGCTGAAGTTCTCTGCTTTCCTCAGGCACAAAATGCATCAGCCCACAGTGCAGGCAATCAGGCCCGGGTGCAGAAATGCCAAAATTGCTTTGCAAATGTGTCAGTTCATGCATTTTTAAACAGGTGTCAGGAAGGGTGGCTGTTGTTTCAAGGGGCGTTTAATTGGCATTCCGTTTTGCCTGGTTTTAATTGCACAAAAATGCAGCGAGAAGAAAACCTGTGAGTGGGAGATTAAGTAGGACAGTCTGTCTGCAATAAAATGGAGTTTCCTTAATTAAATCTGCTCAGAAGTTGCTAAAAATTTGTCACTTGCTTTATTTCACCATTTGGTTTCTGGAGAGAGGGAAGGAAGTGGTTATGTTCACATAAAAATAATTTATTATTGTCACCTTTTGTAGATGTCTAACAGGCTGATGTTGTGAGGTAGAATTTCTGGCAGAGAAATGGTTGAGTCACAGAGGCTTTAAGATTTATTTTTTTTTTTAGAACTTCTGCACAGTAAAATTCAAGAATTCTTTGAATTCTCAGCATCTGCTTTTGTCACATCTGAATCCAGGTACGGACTTTGGAAATTCCCTTGCTGTTCCACAGTATAAAAACCAGAAGGTCATGACTCTAATCCCTGGCTATTATAGTGATATATTCCCCACTGTTTGCAAGGAAAGGCCTTGAATCTGCCAAGGCCACCACTAAACCATGTCCACAAGTGCCACATCTATATTTCTTTTTAAATACCTCCAGGGGTGGTGGTGGCTTAAGCACTTCCTTGGGCAGCCTGTTCCCATGCTTGGCAGGCCTCTCTGGGAAGAAGTTTTTCAAAATACCCAATCTAAATCTCTCCTGGTGCAAATTGAGGTCATTACCTCTTGTCCTGTCTCTTGTTTCCTGTGAGAAGAGATTGAGCCCCACCTTGCCCCAACCTTCTCCTGGCTCTGTCTGTTGAGTTTTTCCCTTTGGGGGTGGGCTGGTTTTTTTTTTTTTCCCCCAGTGTTTTATCCAGAATGTGGTGTTTATACTTGCATAGAAGGAAACCAATGAATGGAAGGTGGAATTTCTACAGGCCTCACCTGACAGGTAGCACATAATGAGTTGGGTTAATGATGCCACTTCCTCGGGAGCAAACTGGGGACTTTCACTGCTGCAGTTGGTAATTAGGGATTTCAGCTGCTCTGCACAGAATGAGGTTGAGCTGACATAAAGGTAATTACACTGCAGTGCATTAAAAAGCAGGTACTGCACGTGTAATTACTCAAAAATTAGTGTGTGTGTTTTCTTAGCTTCGTAGTCATCCCCTAACAACAGAACCAGGGACGGCTGGTGCAGGGTGCTTGCCAAGAAAAGCAAATTAAGAGGGTTATTACAAACCAATGTTTTCCTGTGTTCAAAGCCAAATTTAACAAATGCTCGCTCCCTTTTGAGAGGGGGAGTAAGAAACGGAAGGAGAACCAGAGAGCTGAATTTCTGAGAGAAATGAAAGTACTTTGTTTATGTCTGTATGGTTGTGCTCTGCCTTTGCTTTGCCACTACTAATACAACACCACAGAGAATGGCAGTACCTGGAGGAGTCCCAGAAGGCCTTCAGAACTTGTTTCCATGTGGGGTTTTCTGGCATGCAGTGGCCACACCTGTGCAGCACCTGTAGGCTCTGCCTTGGTGTTTCAAACTGCAGCAGCCAAGCTGAGCAGGGCTGGCTGGCCCTTGCCTGGGGACTCTGCTGCCTCTTCGTGCTGCCCCTCTGCTGCAGGCTGGTCCTGTGAGGGAGACTGGGATACACCAGCACTCCTGGGATGGATGTTCTTACTTACCAGAAGCACTCCCGTGTCTCCTGTGGCCTTCTGGTTCTGGCATTTCGTCTGCTTTAAGTTTGCACTGGGTCTTACACATAAATAATGGTAATTTGGTGTGTGCTGTGCAATGTCTGCATCTGTTACACCCCCAGCCCTTCTCCCTGTGCTGTGTGGGGACAGCTCTGCTCCCACTGCAGGAGGGGTGAGTCCCTTTTCCTCCTCCCCTCCTGTCCACGCCTAGAAAGTGAGGTCAGCAGTGGTGTGGGGATAGGAAATGCTTGGATTAGACAAGAGGGAGCAAGATGATGCTGATGAATTCCTCCAGATCAATAGGTCCTGGGTTAAATATTGCCAGGAGATTTGTCATTTCAGTGTCTCTGCAGACTCAGCTTGTACTACACAGATTTTTCTTTTTCCTAGACACATTCTCAACTATTTCCTGACCAGGATAGTTTATAAAATATTTTCTTTCTTCTTCTCCTTTTAAGCAAAGTTTAACTTTTAGTGCACTTGTATAACAGTAGCCAACATCTTGATGTGTCCTGGGCCATAACAGCTTGCCATAGTCCATCAGCAGGTTTAGTTTAGAGGATACAGAGGAAAAAAGGGATTTTAAACAACTGCTTTAATAAAAAAATGAAAGATCCCTTTGGATCTTCCTTTCTTTTTCTTTCTTTCTCTTTCTTTCTTTCTTTCTTTCTTTCTTTCTTTCTTTCTTTCTTTCTTTCTTTCTTTCTCTCTCTCTCTCTCTCTCTCTCTCTCTTTCTCTCTTTCTCTCTTTCTCTCTTTCTCTCTTTCTCTCTCTCTTTTTCTTCCTCCTTTCCTTCTTTCCTTCTTTCATTTTTCTGCTCCTCATGTTTCCAGCCACCCAGCTTTGAACCATTCATGTGAGTGAGACACATTTACATTCAACAGTTGTATAAAAGAACGAGGATTCCTCACCAAAGGCAGTATAGAAAGAGGCAATTTTCCTTCCTCAGCAAGAGTTGGTAACTACTTTAAACAAACTGGCTCTTGCTAATTCTGAATCTTCTCTAGAGATGGATTTTCACCCTTCAGCAAAATGTGGGAAAAAGATAATATTGTACAAAATAAACTTTCTTTTCTTAATATTTTAGCTTCTTACTAGATCTCTTTCTGCTGTCTTTGGGCAGGGAAGGTTCATTTCAATCACAGATCTCCATTCCAGGTTATAAGATTTCTTTATCACAAACATGCAATTTCACCAATAATTTTATTTCTGGACTAATAAAAACCAGCTTCTGCTGGATCTTAGAATGACATCCAGCTGCCTTACGACTCTGCAGGCTGCTTCTAAGCTGTGCCTTTTCTGTAACTTAAAACAGAAAGCCACAAATTTGAAGAAGGTTTAGGGAAAAAGGTATGAGAGTGATGCTTAGGGAACATGACAGAGTGGGAGATTAAAGAAGCTTGGTCTAGTTAGTTTATCCATGGGAAGGGAAGGAGTCACTTTGGTCATGGTCTAGAAGAACCAACACTGATAAGAGGCTTCTGATACTCAATAGTGTTTTGATCTCCATATTTCTTATTCTGTTAGATCTAAAGATTTGATGCTGAGTTTAATATGAAAAAAAAAATACAGTATGGATAATTAATCTCTGTAGATACTTAGGGAAGCAGTGGATTCTTCCTCACTTGTAAATCTTTAATTCAGTAACATCTACCTCTTTTATACATGTTTTTCTTTTGTAAGGCAAAGGAAATCAGATACAGATGATGCCAAGAATCTGTGTTATGGCTCAAGCAGAGGTTTAGGCTTCAGGCTTAAGAGAAATTGGTCAGTGTTCTCTGGCCTGAGTTGTGTAAAAGATCTTAAAAATGGACAGAATGCTGCCTTCTTTCCTAACAAAAATAAAGCTGAGAACACGATCAGGAAGCCAAGTGAGCTGTTACAGATGACAGGGTACTGCTAAGCCAAGAAATACAGAGTAACCTCACACACTGGGTGAGAAATGGCCAGAGAAGCATTTTCCTGTCTTGTTTCCTCCTGCCTTAGCAAGCCTTGTCAGTGGGAATGGCTGCTGTTACTGAACCAGTAATGGCCAGTTGAGCTTTTATTGTCTCTGTTAACATCCAGCAAAGCTCCCAGGCTGGTGCTGGTTGCCCTGCCAGGGAAAGGCCAGTTAGCCCAAGGATTCTGCAGGGATTGATTAAGCAATGCATCTTGACAAGGCCTGCAACAATCACTGCAAAATAATCAGCCCTCTGGGAACTTTTAAGCTTCCCACCACAAGCCTTGGGTTCCCCTGGGTGTATTTATCACATGGGAGCTTCACCATAGTGTGGTTATTAATAGGCAGCTGCTTGTGTTAGAAATATTTTGCTGTTCCTGGTGTGGTCCCTCGGAACGTTCATCTGGTCTGTTTGACTTGCTAGCAAAGGAGACAGTAAAGCCACACTGCTGGCTTTAAATCTCTGCTTCTCAAGCTTGATATTGCTTTTCATCAGCCCCCAGGTACAAGTAGAGGTCCCTGTGTTGCACATCTCCCCGAGTTTACACTGGGAGTAAAAACTGGCTCCAGCAGCAGGGCTGAGAGGGGTCAGGGGCCCAGCCCTGACAAACTCCTCTCTCCCCATAAAGCAATCAGCAGTGAGAGGCTCTCCCATAACTGACCTAAACAAACTGAGCTGCCCTGTCAGTGGCAGCTTGTTCCCCATGCTCTGCCAGAGACGAGGAGTTTTACAGGACTTTAGGGTGCAAATCCTTTTTACAAACTCCATTTCTGGTATGGCAGGGAAGGAAGGAAAGAGCTCTCTGTACCCACGGCAGGAGACTTTCCAGCTGCATGCCCCAGCTGTGAGCTGCACATGGCAGCTCTTCCTTTCTTCTTTTTTGACATGAGAAGTCTTTTCTATACAAGTCTGCATTGTTTCCAATGTTGAATCTTATTTTCATGAGTTCAAAGTTGTCCAAAAGCTAAAAGGCTGGAAGTTGGATTCTTAAGAGAGCAAAAGACTAGCAGCAGAATAACTAAGATTATATCTGTGGTTATCATGGTAGACAAAGTGACACGAGCCCATGCTCCAGCTCATCAAGCTCTGCCAAGAGCTTTCCTCACGTGACACCTTATCAGCCCACCTGGACACTGATGCTGTCACCTCTGCTACTTCCTTCTGCCCTAAAAAGGTGCAAAAATAAGCAGGGAAATGGGATTCCAGCACATGAACTGGGACAAAAAGGCCAGCCTGCAGGTCTGTCATCCCTGCAGCAAGGTTTCCTCTCGTGATTTCTTTACCTTTCACCTCCTGCACCATTTTCATGTGATCTTGTCTCTGCTCTTGTCTGATGGAAGGTGAAGATGGAGTCAGCTACCCAAAATTTTGGTGTGTTCTGCTTGGTTGGTTGGTTTTTTGAAGGGTCTACAGTAAAGAACCTGGGAGCAGAACCAAGAAAACAGGTTGTAGAATACAGATATTATTGAGGCCAGCTTTGTAACTTCATCAGATCCAAATAATAGAATTTAGCACTGTTTTGCTCACTATTGCATTGACTGGATTTAAGATAGTTTTACTGGAAGGGAGGGAATGGTAGAAGTGGATGATGTAATCTTCAACTGTAATAAAATGTTAGTTCAGTAGCACCCCATAAATGAGAATGGCCTTTGCAAAGCCAAGTTAAATTATTATCTATTGAATAATGATGCAGTGAGCAACCACTGCCTTCTTGCTCTTAGCATCCGTCAGGTTAAATAACTTCTGCATCAGTCATTCTGCATCCTGCAAAATGTCATTTTAATAGGGCACTGACATGGGATCAATAGTACCTTCTCTGAAAATTAATTGTATTTGTCTTGTGCTGCTGTCTGGACCTCCAGGAGATTACAAATAAAGCAGAAAGTATTCAAGGTAATAAAAAAGTGAATAAAACTGTGTTTCAGTAGTAGGATAGAAATATCTGACATGAGGGGGTTTGCTGTCCTGAGACAATGTCCTAATCTTCTGAGGCAGGTTTAAGTCTACCTAAATTAATTATTTACATGTTTGCTGGACATGCATGGATGGAGAAAACCGAGGAAGAGCTGCAGGCAGTCAAGAGAACGGGTGTTGTTCTGGCACAGGAACACGTGGTGAATCCTAATTCAGTGAGAAGACACATCATAAGGCTGGAATAGGCTCAGTTGCACAGAAACTGAACTGGTGGTTGCACAGGAAAATGTCTTTGGACATCCAGCACCCAGGCACCATCAGTGCCAAGAGAGTGACTTCTTTCTGTCTCCTGCCTTTTCCTAATTCTCCTCCACAGCTCAGTGTCTCACTGGAGGCAAAACTGCCAGTAAGTTTAATTTCTGGGTGGGATGACTTAATGACAAAAATCTGGGGAAGGATGGCTTAGGCTGTGCAGAGGATACAGAAAGGTGGTGATTAAAAGAATGTTTTCCTAAACTGCTTTTCTAAACACTTTTCCTAAACTGCTCCCAATGTTTAGCTCTGGAAGTTGGAAGGAACTGGAAGCAGACATGAAGCTTGGTGAAAGGGAGATTCAGGAAGCAGAGGAATGGCACAGGCATGAAGAAAAGAACCTGCAGGAGAAAAAGCTGAATTACTGTTTTTAAAGTATAATGTGTGCTATTTTCCATTAATTTTTTACTGATTTTCACAGTGCATAAAATTGGGTTCATTTTTATTCATCCAATGGCCTAGCCTTAAATACTTAAGTATGTTCTTATATTCTTACATTTCAATAATATTTTATCATTTTTATCTTTGTCTTACTGGTAATGAGCTCTGATCAAGTTCAGATAGGACAGTGTGTGTATTTTGACCCATGATAATATCTGTGAATGCTGCTTCAAGTCATCTTCATCATCAGATCCCATAACATTTCCCACCAATAGAGTAAATTGGTCCATTCATTTGAAAAAAAAAATAATAAAGGCATTGATGGTTTATGTCTTTAAAAAATGGACATGAAGTCTACAGTTCTTGAAAATCAGTAAATATTCCTGGCTGTCATAACAGAGAGAAACTCAGGTGCAGATTTCCAGGAAGCCACATCAAGAACAGACATTCACATTCAAGCATCTGAGAAATGGTGCTAACTACTGAAAAAAAAGATCAAGGGATAACTTGTACTCAGATTTGGTCAGTCTGAAACACCTTTACCAGTCTGAAACTGCACCTGGGGTGCCAGGTGTGTGTGTGTACCTGTATGGACTGACAGCTGGGCAAGGAGTGGCAGACCTGGGCATCCCTCTGAAAGCAGTGGAGAGACCCTGAAATGCTATGTGTGAGTGAAATCACTCTTTGGTGTTGTTTAATTTGTTTAAAAATAGGTATTCTGGTGTTGCTTTTATCTAGGCCTTGCATTCAAACCAGAAATGAGCTCCAATGGAGCTCACTGCCAGAGCTTTCTTCACCTTGGTGTTTGTTCTGAGAACTAAAATGGAAGGTTTTAGTTGTTGGGGTCACTTCTGTGTGGAATTTCTCACAGCTTTGCAGGACTGGGGGTGGAATGGATGTCTGAAAGCCACCTGAGTGAGCAGAGCAAGTGTGTGCACTCAGCTTTCAGACTCAGCCTCTCTCTCCTCAGAAACTCAGTTCTAAATTGAGCAGAGGATGCCTGAAAAGGCTTCTTATGTTATTTCTGTGCTCATCATTGCTCTCAACATGTCAGCGTGATGAAAGCCACTATAGAAATGTAAGATCATTATGATCATTCTTTTTTTCCTCAGTATGGAGTGAAAAAGAGGTCATGGAGAAGGATCCTAACAAAAATGACTGGAGAAAGGCGAATGAAACGCAGCTATTTGACTTAAAATGAGCATTTTGATGGATTAGATTGGAAACAGGGTATTTCCTTGCTCTGACTGAAATCACTGCTGACCAGAGCACCAGAAATAGGAGAGAAATGTCAACGCTGGGTCCACGTGCAGCATTGTTTCCCCTCATCTTCTCTGGGAACGTGACAATAAAACACATTTGAAACAAGGATCAGGAGTAGAGCCCTCGGTGGTTTCCCCCATGCTGTCCCACTTTGACAGCTCTTAGATGGCACTGAGTCCCCTGGGGTCACATCTGCTTCCTGCTGCTGCCAGGGCACAGCCTGCTGGGGGCAGCTGGCAGAAGGGGCTCTTGGTTTGGGCTCTGTCCCCACCTCAGACCCTGCCTGGAGCCTTGACCTTGGAACAGCTGATCCTTCTCCCTTCCTCCTGTGAAAAACCTGCAGTAAGGTAATTCTGAATTACCTTGCAAGGCTGCTGAGGGGGGTGGTGGTGGTGGTGGGGGGGTCTTAATGAATATTTGCCGAGCACTTTGAGACCCTTGAATGAAAGAAGCTATAAAAATGCAAGGTGGTATTATTTATTTATGAAGGTCCTTTGGGTTTTGGCCAACAGCATGAATTGTTGACATTTAATTATTGAAACAGTATGCCTATCAGACCCCTTATGGTAGGAAGAGATAAATAATGCAGAAGACTTCAGAAAACCTGGTCAATACCCTCTTGAGATCTGAGGCAAATATACCAGACACATAGCTCCAGCCTAAAAAGAACTGAATAATTAAACCAAGGAATGAGATCAGTTGTTTGGAATGCTTTTTATAATTTGTGCACAATGTTCTACAAATTATTTATTATTAGTCCATTACTTCCAAGCAGCCTTTTCTAAATAAATACCATCCAGCTTTGCCTATAAGAGTGTCTTCACTGGGTGATTGTATCAAGGACCATTGAAAACGTACAAGAATTTTAAATTTTTGAGCAATTACAAGGTTTGCTTCTGATATCTTGAAGTGTTAAGGGCTTTTAAAAAAAAACCTTATCATAGAACCAATTAATACTTTTAAATATGCAATCAATCATTTTCATATGAAAAGAAAAAAGGATTTGGATGCTTAGAATGCTTTTGAAGAAGTTGTTTGAAAAGAAGGAAGAGTCTGTGCAGTCACATTAATTATACAATATAATTTAGATGATGTTTTTCATCCAAGCGTGGCAAAGTTTTTACAACTGTTGAGGCTTAATGTCACTGCAAGGCAAAGTACATAATTTACAGTCCTGATGGAGAAAGTGAGACACTGCTGTCTTGTATAATTGCTCAAATAGCTTAAAATGCTCAAATATTTTCACTGGTCCTTGATACACTTACCCAATAAAGAGACCCTTCCAGGATCTCAGGTGCCCAGCTGGGAAACAACTAGAAAATTCTATTCTTCCCCTCCAGGGAATAATTCCTTCTCTCCAAACTGTAGAAAAGCAGTGGTATTAGCATTCCCAGAGGCTTCAGGAAATCAGCAAACCAACACCTTCTGCCCCACCTTCTCATTTGCTTGCTCATTTTAACACCTGGATTTTGGAGGCACAAGGGTTTATAAATAGGTGCAGTTGGCTGACTCCAGGAAGCCCTGGTTTATCTGATGCTGTGCTGATGCTGAGTCAATCTGAGATTAGATCCCCTCCTTTCCATGGCAATGCAGTGATGTGTGGGCACGATGTTAAATGAAACCTCTGACTGAGCAATGGGATTTTTCACAGTGATTTGAATGGAGGGACTTCCCTGCCAACTTCCTGGCAGGACACTCATGCAGGAATTTCTCCATTGCAATAGATCATGGCCATTTTGGCTAACTTAGAGCTGCTCATTGAACGATGACATTCTGACTGTCACTCCAAAGAGGAGCAGTTCCTGCCTGTGTTTCCAGCTGTGGCAGTTGTACCACAGCTGGCTGCACTGGGAGGGGGGGTAATGCCCAGTGCAGAATCGTGCCAAGTGTCCATCGAGTAACCAGCACTGCCTCCTGTTAAAGGCCTGGCTGTGCCTGAGCCTGCCCCAGTTATCACAGCCCTGGCTGGTGTGGCTCAGGAAGAGCTGGCCAAAGGCAGAGCAGCCAATCTCTGTGACAGCTGTAGCAGAGGATTAGTGAATTCCACTGATGTGAATGATTCCTCCCAGCAATGCAGCTACCGAGCCAGAGAATACTGCAGGAAACTGATAATTCAGGCTGAAAATCCTCTGGCTGGGGCAAGTGGTGCTGCTGGATGTTGCTCCTTATCCGAGTGGGGGCTGAAAGAATTAAAAAAAAAAAAAAAAAAAAAAAAAAAAAAAAAAAAAAAAATCACATTTACTTTCACTTTTCTTTTTTTCTTTCTTTCTATTTCCTTGATCCTTAGATACTGTAGTTCAGGGTAACCACTATACATTTATATATGTGATATTTCCAATGTATTTGTAAAATTTTGGAAACAGAATTGAAGGTTAATATTTCACCTGACTCCTCCCCACCCCAGAAAAAAAAGGGGGCAGAGGATTTTCTGAGACTTCTGAAGGAGTTTCCTTTGCTTTATGTTATACAAAAGCCTACAGTGAACAAAAGGCTTTTAAATTCTTGCTGGTGAGTTGTTCAGCTCGTTTTTTTGCAGTTAAGCTTCCAAAACATTTGCTCTGATGCTTAAACAATAGACATTTCACATGCTGCAAATATGTGGCATTTTGGAAGAGTCTAGTTTATGGCACAGTTAAGTATGTGCCTTTTGTCCCCAGGCACTGTGCTTAGAATGAAATTAAATTGTCAGTGCCACAGGCCAGGGTAGTGGAATATTGAAAAGAGAAACCAAGTGCCAAAATACATCCTGGGCTTAAAAATCCAGTGCATGCTGGGGTCACTGACAGAATGCAAAATGCTCCCCTGATCACCTTTCTCTAATCATTCTGCTTAATTGTCTTAAAGATTAAAGACAGTCTGAGGTGGGGAAAAACTGGGGGAAGGGACAGGCTTAAAACGTGAATGAGGAGGTCTGGAATCAATCTGTGGCATTGGCTTAGCTTAGGGATGCTAAATAAATCAGATTCTCTTCCTTTGCTGGCTGTGTTCATGGAGAGGGAGGAAGGAGAATGTGTGTACTTGTCTGGAGCAGGGAGCCTGTGGCTGCACAGTGCTCAGGACAATGTTTCCCCTAGCTGGAATAATCTGAATTTGACACAAACTTCAGGGGTGCTGTGGTATGGGGCATGGCAGGGGAGGCACAAAGGGATTCTGGACACCAAAAATACTGCAGCTTTTGAGAACCCAGGTCTTGTATTAATTTCTTCCTGTCATTAACTGTGCCCATCTCCCCAGTATTTTCTGTAGGATGTGAAGTCATATCTGATATTGATTGCAGTGCAGTCTGAGGCCCAGATCAGTGCCAGCTTGCATTGAGCTGTAGTTAGACCTCTCCCCTCCTCCCCAGCCCTCCCCCTTCCCCTCAGTGCTTTAATGCTCTAAGTAGGTCATTGCAGAACTGGAAGCTGTATTTTTTTTTTTCCTTCTCCCCCATGTGGTTGCTGGAATACATTTAATTGCAGAGCAGAGCATCAAAGCTGGAGCAGCCAAGCTCACCTCCAAAGGATAATTAGGGAATCTCTGTTAGTGCAGGGCTCTGTTAGCTGCAGGCTGAGCTGCCATTGGAGATGGATAAATAAGCTGGCACTCAGAATCCTCACGTTTTTTAAAAACAATTCCTCTGTGAGACTTCAGTAGATGTGTGTTTTCCTGGGCCAGGGCAATGCTTGGGTTCCCAGATCAAGTGCTCTGACGAGTACACAGGGAAATCATGGGGACCTGGATGCCTTCAATGCTGTGTTTTGGAGGCCTGGCTGAAACATGAAGCAGAAATAACAAACTGAGGCTGAGGAGCAGGGGAGAAAGGAGGTTTTACTCAGAACTGTGCTGGGTGAAGTGCAAAGGGGCAGCTTGCAGCAGCCATGTGGTGAGGCTGTAACACAGCCACTGATGCCTGGCAGGCACCAGCCCTGCCACTGGGAGTGTACGAGGACAGCTGCCTGAAAACTCTGGGTTTCTGGATGGGTTCCACGAAAGGACTAGTTCAGCTTTTGGAGGATGGAGATGGAGAATTGATCAGAGTTGGGTTTGGCTGTGAAACTTCAGACAAACTGCTAGGTTTAAGTATAGGATAAGAAATTAGGGTATTGAGGGTCTCTTCACAGCCCTGCCAGGAGCTTCCTCAATTAACTCCCTGTATCAGCTTATACAGTCAGGCAGTTCCCCAAACAAGGATTATGTTATTATTTTAAGGGCTTTAGTAAATCATTCCACTTTAGTGATTATGAGACAAACTGATAAGCATTGTTACAGAAATCTTTATTTACAAACCAAATGTAGACTCTCATTTTGCCATTTTAAGCACCATATGAACATATTTTTGGGGGTTTGGTTGAGTTTGGGTTTGGGTTGGGTTTTTTTTATGTGGGATGAACTTCCCCATCTTGGGGAATCATACAGATTGTCTTAATAATTGGACAGTTAAATGATAGAAGTTTTATCTGGAATTCTCCTACGGCCATAAATGCACGTGTTGTCATTCATCACTGGAAAGGGCTGTAGCTGCAGGGACAACCTGTCACACATTAATACTGCTAATTGAGCTTCATTGGCAGCTGCAGCCAGAAGATTTTAATCCAGATGGTTTCCTCTCAGGCCAGGAAAAGAAAATACACATAATCCTACAATGCAAAAAAAGTTAATTTTTACCTATGCAGATTATCTTGAGCCCTCACATTACCATGAAATGAGAGATTTGGACCAGAGCAGAGAGTTTGGCAGTGCCTGTCAGGACTGGGAGGGTGGGTCAAGTTCAGAGCTGAGGTGAATCTCCCTTAAACTTGTGCCAGGCTGGAAGTGACCCTATGTGCTGTAACTCCTTGGAGCAACCGTATTAAAAATATTTCTATGGGTCTTTACCAAGCTGTGGGAAAATGTACATGCTGGCTCTTGGCTGCTGCACTTCTCCCATTTTCTGAAATAGGGTCACAGTTTCGTGTGGTGGCTGTTTTCTTGTCGTGGCCTGCCTTGTCAAAAGCAAGGCTGCTTTGTCCTCTTGCAGCTAAATAGAGGCTGAGAAAGGCAGGAAAGATTTTAGCCCAGAGTCAAAGGCACCCCTGCTCCACTGGAAAACGTTTAAAAATGTGTAAACTGTTCTCTGGTTTCAGCATCACACCAGCTTTGCTTTATTTGGACATAATTCTTCTCAGTTCCTCAGTTGTCTGAGTCGTTTTTCTGTGGGTTTCCAATCTACCCCAAATCCTTGTGGATATCTTTTTTTCCTGCCTTTTGGGAGCCTGTCCCTGGATTTGCTGCTAGCTCTGCTGCAAAGGGACATGCTCCTTTTTGTGCCTTAATTTGTGGAGCAGGGTGGTGCTGCTTTCTTCCTTTGCAAACCCAGAGAAGAGCTCCAGCTGAAGAGCGAGCTTGCCATCATCATTTTTTTCTGGCTGTGTGGGGAGCTCCTTTTCTTGTGGCAGGAATAATAACATTCATCCTTCATTAATTTAAATTACAAATGGAGCACGGGCAGCTTCTGTGCAGGGAGTGCAGGGTGCAGAGTCAGGCCCTGGGCTGGTACAGCTCAGCAAATTCCACTGGAGGAGAGGAGGGGATGAGGCTGTGATTTACAGCAGAACAGCATTTACAGCATCTCTGGAAGCCCTCTCCACAACCTGTCACCTGCTATTGCAGGCTCAGCAGCAGGATGAGATGACAGGGAAGATAAGGAATGGTGGAAAGGCTCATTTTCTCCTAAGAGAGGAGAAAGGGCTTGGGCAGAAGAGCAAGGCATGGGTTAGGTGGTCTGTGCTCCAAGGATCAGGAGCTCCAGACCCTCTCCAAAACCTGTTGTAGCTGTTGAGTCACACACCACACATAATGGACTCCAGTATATCCAGAAGGCAAAAAAAGGTTCTTTATGAAGAAATTACACTCAATATATAAGGTACATCATGAAAAACAAAATCCCCCTGGATAAAATTCTAAAACTAACATGCCATGATCTGAAAGGTATAAACAATTATCTTAACCAATTATGAGAGAGCACCTATGTTGTTTATGCAGGTGCAAATGTAGTTTAACTTTCTTATTCTGTGTTGATGTTTAAGCCAGACTGAGAACTAGATTGTTTTGAGTTCAGTGTGTGAAAACATTCGTTTTCTCACAGGCAAGGCACCTCATGGCTGCAGTCTGAGAATCTCTCAGACTCCAAGCTCATTTCAGCCACGACAACCTGTCATTATGGTTTTCCCAAATTTTAGGGTCAGATTTCCAGGCCAGCCTCCTAGGCACTGGTTAATGGGAAGAGAAGGTGTGACAAAGTGCACTGAAATGAGCTGCCTGAATTGGTGCAGCTTGGATATCCTTCCTTGCCTGGAGCCTGGGGTAGCTCCAAGGTTTCCTGGGACAGCTCCTGTCCTGATTTTGGGGGTCTGTTGGAGCAATGAGAGATTCTTGCTTCCTGTTGTAAGTTATTTATTGCAAAGTGCCATCAGTCTCGTGAGGCTGAGATTTTACAGTCTATGTCATTATGCTAAAGTCTGCAGTATCCCAAGCAGGAGTAGGAGCAAAAGCAGCAGGGGAAAGGGGGGTGAAGCATCACCATCCCCAAGCAGCAATATCAGCATCTTCTCTCTATTCCACAGTCCCAACACAAATCATTACATTCATTAATGATCCAATCAGCTGCAAACACCATTCTGCTGTAATTCTTTTTGCACCTATCCCAGCTCAAAGCAGATGTGCAACAGCAGCATCACTTTTGCACAAAAGCCACGTTCATGGTTTACCATGTTCTGTCTGTCCCTCTAACAACACTGGGCTGTATTTATACCACATCTAGAGTGTGGTTAATGCTGTGGGAGGTTCTGCTACTGAGCTTTAAACTGGGCTATAGGTTCCTCTGCCAACCAACACAGCTTCTTTATGTGCTTAAGGCACTTTAAGGCGTATTTCTATTTGCTTAAAACCAGATTCACACCCTTGTTTCATGTTGCTGTGGCTTCATGTACCCCAGTTTCTCTAGAGGTCCCAAAGCAGCCCTTGCATTGCTCTGTACTTCCAAGCCTGCATGCACAGGGCACAGAGGAATTCCCACCCCATCTCCAACAAGCTCCCACCTTTTCCCCCCAGAGCCCCCAAAGCCAAGCCCAGCAGGGAGCAGCAGTGCCAGCCCCTGGCTCCAGCCCTGGCAGCTGCAGGATGGGCAGAGGGAGCTGCCAAACCCTGCCATTCCCCCTGCCCTCTGCCTGGCTGGAGCAGCTCAGAAAGAGCAGCTGCCTTTCAGGAATTTGGGCACTGCTGGGTTTTATTGCTCATTCTGCTGCCGAGCTCTCACGTGAAATGCGTGGTTTGGCCCTTGAGCACGAGAGAGGTTTGGAGAGGATTTATATGCACAGAGTTGCAAAAAGAAACTATTGAGGAGAGAAGGTTTTTGTAGGCTTGGTTGTCACAGAGTTGAGATGTGTCACCTGCCATACCTATAACTGAAATTTTCAGACTACTGTTTGGTGTTAATTTTGCATTTTTTTTCCCTCCGAATATTTTTGAGGAAGAAAGTTCAGCTCTCAATAGCTCTTTGGTTTTCAACAGTCACCTTTAATTCAACAGCCTTAGAAAAATACAACTTTTGTTTATGTAAAAACAGTTTTTGATTTTTTTTTCTTAAAAAAAAAAAACCCCAGCATAAATTATTTCCTTTAGATTTAAAAGCAAAAAATTTTTCCTAAGGTGTGAAAACCTGCTCTTCACTTGTCTTCAAAGACAAAAAAAAAAGGTTGAATGACATCATTCAGTAACCATTTTTGAAGCTGTGTTTCTTTATTTTGTATTTCTGTTGAGTGCCATGGAAAGCTAATTATTATTTGGTTATCCTGGCTGAAATGTGGGAGATATCTCTGACATGAAAGTGGTGTTCCCTTTTCAGTGGGCATCAAAGAGAGGCTTCATCCATCTAATCTAACACCTTATCTAACTAATTTCCTTCCAGATATTTCATGTCTTTAATTCAAAATGCAAAAATACCACAATTCTTCCATGTGCTCGTTCTTTCAGACATCTCCTACTCAGGTGACAGATTTCTCTTTTATAAAACTAAAGATCATATAAAAAGCTGCAGATTTCAGATCTTTCTCTTCAGGGAACTGCCTCTTGGGCCATAAAGGAAAAACCTGAAAATTATGCTTTTCCTGTAAAGTATAATTAGACCACTTTAAAGAAATTCCATTTTGAAATAGAATCCTGAATTAGTGTACAAAAACACATTAGGTGTTTCCTTGAACTTGCTTAGAAAGCAAATAAGCACNTATATTACTATTATATTACTATTACATGGCAGTTGATAGTGTCATTACCTTCTATCTGAGGTCCTATAACTAATCTTAACTTAAATCCTAAAATTAAGATTTTTTTTTCTCTTCAGTCCTGTAAATAATCTTTGTTGCATATTAAATCTGAACTTTTTCTTGCCAGTGAATTTTTTTAGTTATGTTGGATTCCGTGCCTGATACCCATTCAGCACAGGAAGTGGAAGTACCTGAAATGCAACAGGGAAATTGGATGAAGAACTGTAATAGCAGAAACAGTATCTGAGATCACCCTCTGAAGATTCCTTGTTTGCCATATTAAGCTCAAAGTGGCATAAATTTGAGCCTGGCTTTTGATCCTCAGCCTACTCAGATGCACTGAAATCTGTTTGAATAGACAGAATCTTTAAGTGCTTGTCATACATAAATATGGCACATTGAAAATAGACTCTGATGCATTTCCTTGGCTCTGGGGGGGAGGGCAGGTTGTGATCTTGACACAGAGAAATATATATTTTTTTAATACTAAAATTTGCATTCCTGAGTCCTCTTGAGCTGTGCATCTCAGACCTTGTTTTATGGATATTAAAAATGTTAACAAATTCAGGTTTTCCCCTCCCCAGAGTCTAAGGAACAGAAGCCCCTCTGAAGTCAGCAGGAGAGGCACCAGAATATCACTGGCAACTCCAGACATCAGCCTTGACCCTCCGAGGTGCACTGAGGCCCACTCTGAGACACTCAGGGCTGCGTGTGCCAGAACTCAGTAGAAAATTCTGTCTGATTTTGGTACATGGTCACACTTCCCCTCCAAAAGAAATGCAATCTCTTGAGGCTGTGTAGGCAAGGCTGACACAGAGACCTGGGTTTCAAGTGGAGAGTTTTATGATCATCTAGAGAAAAGTTTATTCCAAAGTTTTCTACTTTAGGGACATAAAGCACTTTAATGCTGCACTGGTGCTGCAAATTTCCTTTTGCTGTCTGTTGACCCTGCATCTTGAGAGGGACGTGGAATGAATAAGAAATGTCCCCTACCTGCATGAAATTTATAGCATTTAACATGGAAACCCACCTGCTCCTTCCTCCTGCTGGAGGGCTGGTAAGATACTGAGGGAACAGCAGCTTCTTGTTGGATTTTGGGAGAGGTAACAGTTGCTCTGTATTAATTTTTCTCCTTTGAAACTTTCTTTTGTAATTTAATTGATTTGCTGTGAGAAAGGAGCTGAGTTTGGAGGTTTCAGTTAATGCTGGTCTCTGACTGACCCGTGGGAGCACTACTGACTTTTGAACCTCCTTACTAAACAAATTTTGGTTTTCTCTTTTTTTTTTTTTTTAAATCCTGTAAAAAGAAGAACAGTGGACAAAATGTGCTGCAACCTGGTTGTATCTTGTTCTCCACAGCAGTTACAGAAATTTGGTGCACACAGGGAGAGGTGAAATTGGTAGGGAGGTTCTGTTTTGAAAGCTCTGAGGAGTATGAGAGGAATGCAGCAGTCCCTGCAAGCAGTGATTTCTGCTGACCTCAATACAGGCAGGTAACTGAGATCTTCCTGTTCACTCCCTGCACAGAGCATGAAATGCTGTAGGCTCTGCACGATGCACACCTGTTCAGGTGGTTTCATATTCTGGATCATTTTTGGGTGCCCTCATGATCATAGAGGGTTTGACTGGGTTAGGTTTGTGTTCTGGTGATTTATGTTCTCTTCTGAACACAGACTCCATTGCAGGGTATTTTCCTCTATAAATGTCTAAGGAAAAATAGAATATTCTAAAGCCTTGACAGGCAAAGCCCCTTATTTAACTAGCCAAAAGGTATGGGATCTGGAGACACACTGCTATTTTTTTCTTCTTCTCTTTTTTTTTTTTTTTTTTTAATTTTAACATGAGGATATGTAAGGATCAGGAACAAAAAAGGTTCAGAAAGGCTGAGAGCAGCCACCAATGGATGACAAAACCTGACCTAGATTGTCAGTTTATCCTTTTTAGTTTCCAAACTTACATTTTTAGCAGCTAAGACCTTCTTCTGTCAGATTTTTTGGGGCTTGGGGATTTGCATTTATTTGGAACAAGTCATCTGAATACTCTTTGTGGTTTTAAGGGGGTAGATGCACAAACACACACACAAATGGAAGATGTTCTTGGCAGATTTGCTGGGTTGTATCACACACCCTGTTTCCTGCTTTTCTTTTCTTCCTGTGCCACATGTTCTGTGCTGTCTCACACAGGATAAATTGGAGGTGACAGTAAACAATGAGCCTGACTCAGTATCTTGTACGTGATCTGAGGGCAGTGTCGATTCCATCCTTCATGGATTTCCCTCAAGATCTGTACCTCAGATGTGCCAGGGCTAAAAAATGCTTCCTGTCAGAGCCAAATCCCTTTGCACAACAAAACTTAACAGATAGGCTTGCAGCAAACTACCTCAGAAATGAGTCAGGTTTCCAGTGAAAGCAGAATAAATTCGGGCAGTTTAGTGCAAAATGCAAAATTCGTTTCCAGCTGCAGAAATGCCTCCTCCCACCCTTCCTGCAGAGGGAATCCTTCCTTTCAGGGCTGAGTGTTACTGCCCTGATTCACCATTACCTTTCACCCCAGAATTATGTGTGCAAAAGCTGTATCTATTCTGATATGCCAGCATACATAGGTAGCACTTCAATCATTGAATCAGGAGTCATGGTTTTAGTTTTGTTGTAAAAACCTCTCTGTTGTATTTGATTTTTTTTTTTTAAAGGTTCTCACCTTACTGTGGATTGAATCCAGTTTCAATCCAGTCCTACATATGCAATAGTGTGAATATTAACTGAGACTGATGCATAATTACTATGTGGAGTTGACAGATAATTTCCATGGAGAAGCAGGACTGTGTGCAATTAAATTGCTGAAGGAATTACATGGACAATTATCATGTATTTTGGGTAATGAAGAAATGCCAGCTCTCTAAATGGATGTCTTCTGAGTAAACAGTTATGTTCATTTCAACCCTCATTTATATAATGAACGAGATGCAAACTGCACTTGGACTGCAATAGATACAGCTCAGGTCACCAGCTAATTTAAAATACATATAAATAATACAACACCTTTACAGATATAATTAGCAGAAAGTACCAAATTTCAAGCCTCTGGTCTTGAAAATGGGAGCCTTAACTTCAAAAACTGGTAGACTTATTTGGCAAATTGCTGGACAGCTTCCCCCAACCTTCTGCTGGTCAAAGGAATAAGCTACTCTTCCTACTGCATGAGATTCTTCACCTCCTTTCTTCACCTCCTTGACCCCAAACTGTCTTTTTCATTCCTCCCCTGAAATACAGCACTTTCCTAAGGTCATTTCTTCCCCTCCCCAAAGTTGGGGCCATTTCAATTTTAACTCCATCAGGTGTTTCACAAGAACACTGATTTTTCCAAACCGTGCCCTACCAGAAAGGGTGATAAATCCTTTTCAGCCTGGAAGAGCAGCTCCCAGACAGTCCATGACTGACTGGTCCCAGGGCACAGCAGCTCCTCTCAGGTTCTCTCTTGGTGATTGCAGATGTTTTGTCACCAGTTTTTTTTCTCAGCTTTTCATGGATTGATCATCCTTGGCAATTAAAAAAGGCCAGTAGGGTGAGGGCTGTGCTGTGTTGCTGCAACCTGCAAACAGGTGCACTTGAATTTTCTCGTGTCCCAGAGGAAATTCTTGGAATGCCAGAGCATTTTCCTGCTGACAAACAGAACACACCCACGTTCACAGCTTGCAGTACAGCAGAGCAGGCTGAGATAGAAACCTTTCAAATGACAAAAGTTCTTAATTCAGTCTTTAATTACTACAGGAAAGGCTTTAAGTGCATCACTTACATAGGTTTAAGCTTCAGTGTGTTTTTTGAATTGAAAAAGGTGGGGAATTGACATTTTTCCACTTAAATCCAAACTTGCAGACTTGAATTCTTAGCAATTACAGCAATTACAGAATGAAGCTTGCAGTGGCTATGGATGGCTTAGAGTGCAGAGGTACATCCTAGCTAAAGGAGCTGCTCCTGGATTTGAATGTCGAGAAGTTTGGAGTTATTTGGCTTCAGGAAAAAGAGGAACCATTAACAGAGACATGAAATGAGTGTGGGTTTCAGTGTGGGAGGAGTGGGAGCTGAGACTGACACCGAGGAAGCTCTCTCTGTCCTTCCTCCCATCCGGAGGACAGGAGGAAGCATCTTCCTCTCCACTTTCTCCTCCTTTTCTTTTTGCTGTGAGAGAGCAATGCAGTTCCTGGGCCTTTCTCCTTTCCCTGCACCCTCAGGTCTCTCACCTCTGTGAATGCTGCTGGCAAAATTTCCCTGCCTTGTTTGGGTTGGATTCCACCCCACCAATCATCCTGTGTGCAGGAAAGAAAGAAATCACTACAAAATGGGTGGTTTCATCCACCTTTCCTGATTCCACTGAGACTGGGCTACAGAAATCTAGCTTTTGTGGTTTCAGCTCTATTATTTACCCTCTGTGAGGCCTTTAACCATTTATTTAACTTGTGGTAGTTTACAGCCAGGCATCATTTTTACCTTCCCATCCCCTAAGCTAGCAGGAAGCTACACTGGGTAGTGCTAACCCCATGTTAATATACCTGACCTCTCATCAGCCTGGATCAGCACAGAGCCCTGTTTATCTCAATTAAAAAGCCTCTGGCTGCCTCACAGCTCCTGTAAAAGCACCAAGCAAACAAATCCCTCACGTGCCTTTCATTATTGCTCTGCCTCTAGAACCTCTAACTGGGGTAATTGCCACAGGAGTTACAGCGAGCACTTTGAAATTACAAAGGCCTTTTCTGGAGCTCAGTGTTAATAGTTAATTAAGCAAAGGAAAAATGTCATTCAGTTAAGGGCATAGGTAAGTTTAGGAGATTAAATATTGCTTTTTCCTCCTGCTTTTTCTTAATTAAAATCCAGCCCCACTAAGGATCTGTGCCTTGTGGATCCATATCCATCCCCCAGCAAAATTCCTGTTCTCCCTTGCACCCTGCTGTAGGCCACTGGCATAATATGGGATGTTTAACCTAGGAGCTGGTCTGCACTGCTTTACACTTTATTTTCTTAAAAATGCTCTAAATCATTGTCAAGAGAACTGTACTGGGAGGGCTGTGGTGAGAAGGGAACATTTCTCTCAGCCTGAATCTTGCTAACCAGAGTCAGCCTTGAGGCAGACTGACCCCTGAAGACACAGGTACTGCTATTTTGGTTAAATTCTCACAGAGGAATTTGCCTGAATGCTGCTCTGTCACTCTTGCTCAAGCAGCAGGGTAGGTGATGTAAAATTAATAAGCCACATGAGTCATATACACATGATACTGTATTTATAGCAATCTTTTGAGGGCTCATTAACATGTATTAGAAAAGTACTTTGATATTCTTCAGTGAAAGATACCATATTATAGAAATACAGAGCATTTTCCAAACTTGATATCAACTTTAGTCAGTTCTTCAGGAAGTTAAAGACTGAAGTGCTCTCAGACTTCCTGGGAAACTGAATGATGGCCCAACAAGTCAATGGCTTGAGCACTTTCCACCTTACATTTGTACCAAAAACCACACAGATTTTCTCCTCTTCCCCAGCCAGCTGCAATAACAGCAGCAGAGCCACATAATTAACCAGAAATATTCTGTCATTACTATTTGTTAACATAATATCTGGGAATGTAGGCTCAGCTAGTGAACCAAAACACTCTCCCTTGCTGCAGGATTTGGAGTGGGAGGGAGCGTGCTGGGGGAGAAAACTTGAGTACAAATTGCCTTTTCCCCTCCACTCTCATTTGTTTTCAGCACTGAGCTGCCTTCTGAAAGGGAGAGAGGCAGAGTTAAGGGAGCAAATTGGGATTAGTCACTGCAGCCACCATGCAGAGAGGAATACACGATTATTTCAGGCTGACTTCTCTTGGTCTCCTGTCAAAAAGCTCTGTTCCTGTGCACAAAATAACAGGAAACTTTGCAGAAGGATTTTCTGGGCCGCCATGACTGACATTAGAAAATAGTTCACAACTGCAAGGCTTTTCAAACAAAATTATTGGTGGGGTTGTCACGTTGCTTCAGGTCAGGCTCTTGTGTGTTAAGGATGATGATGTCCTTTGCACAGAACAGAGGAGATGCAAACCCCTTACCCTTTTGGGGAGGAAAAAACGAAAATGAAAATAGGTTTATTTTCCCATAGCTGTGCTGGATGGCTGCAATGCAGGCTGAGGGAGCAGTGAGAGCTGCTGGAAGGGCTGGAAACCTTCAGGGCTGGTTGCTGGATGAGGTAACCAGTTCAGTCTCCACGGGAGCAGCATCAACCCACATCAGTCAGGAGCAAGAAAAAAATCCCCAACCAATACAGAAGAAAGAGAGAGATACTGCAGAGTGCAACACAGATAAAAATTGGTTGGAGATACAAAACACTCCTGTTTCTGGCTTTTAAAACATTCATTTCAAAAGTGAGGAACATAAGAGCAAACCATATGCAAGTTTTATGTGAAACATGCTTCCTATTTATATAATTTTAAAATATATACATGAAGCAAATTGACAGAAACTGTTGAGATTTAGTACAAAACTCTAGATAAAGTTCTTGATTATTGATGGCAAGACAGTATCATTTACAGGGAGCAGTAGGGGAAGAAGCAGAAATGGGTATTTATGTCTCCTGCTACTGGCAGTTAGGAGGCAGGAAATGGGAAAGAGTGGCATCAAATAATGGGAGGAAAAGTATTGAGTGGATAAGGATAAAACCTTAGTCTGTGCAGGATAACCAGTGAAGGGATTCAATGTGAGACCTGACACCATCAAAATATGAAAGCTGACATCATCAAAACACACAGGAAATGTATTTAAATATTAAGTGTTCACTTCAACTCTTAATTGTGTTCTCCAGTGCTCTGTGCTGTACTGGGCACACTACTGAGCATGATTTTTCCTTTGGTTTTTTTTTTTTCCCTGAGCACTGCAAGAGGAGAAAACTCAGATTCCAGATCATAACCTGTGTCACTTCACAATCATCCTTTAGATCTCAAAATTCTTCTGTTCCTCCACAAATTCCTTGTCAGGTTGGGGAATTGGTAATGAGCAGGATCTGAGCTAACAGTGCCTTGTATCTCCTAGAGCTGTGAAGAGGAACATTTGGAGAAGTTCAAATCCATCAGCACGAGCCTCATCTGAGGGAATGAGACTGTTACGTGCTCATACAGATCTCTCTGACCTGCAGAGCCATCCAGGGCTGTAGGGATGCAGCTGTTCCATTCTGGTTTTGCTCTGTGTGCCTGGAGAACAATTGCTGTGCTGTCACTTTTTTGATTTCAGGCTTGCTAATTGCTGGGGGTTCCAGGAGCATGGGCCAGTCTTGTTTCACAGCAAGAGCCCTCATCATGAGTGACTCCTGGGTGCTGCTGTGCACTTGCAAATCTATTCCAGGTTAGGCAAAAAAGTCACACCTCCTGACAGTGTGAGGAGCTGGGAAAGAGGCTTTTTTATGACAGAGGTTCCACCAAGACAGCGTGTTGAGAGAATAACAGATCTCCCAAATCTGCATTCATCTGCACACGTTGTTC
Organism: Chaetops frenatus; assembly: GCA_013400775.1. Lineage (NCBI taxonomy): Eukaryota > Metazoa > Chordata > Aves > Passeriformes > Picathartidae > Chaetops > Chaetops frenatus. The sequence goes on along the minus strand of VZTR01007894.1, from coordinate 574,180 downwards.
TGTACATAATGGGACTTTCATCTGGCTCAAGGAATACAGGGCAAATGATTTCACAAGGATGATATGTCCTTGTGCTGTTTCTCCAGTGATTTGGACACAAATAGGTTTTCCATTACCATCAGTCATGCATGTCTCTTTTTTCCCCCTCTTTCAAGTAGAGACAAATGGGGGAAAAAAAAAATCCAAGATTTCCCCAGCTTCTCTTTTTACCATGGCCAACACTAAGACATTGCTGCTCTTTGGAGCACGGTGTCTTGTCTTTGGGTCCCATTTTCTCATTTCTGTAGACGTTCTGCACCTTTACAAGGATGTTGATGTTTTTCCCTGTCTGCCTTTTGGATATGCAAAGTGTGAGAACTGAATGAAGAGCTTACAGGGCTAATAAAGGCAAGAAAGAAGAACACTGCCAAACTGATTACAGTTTATTCATAAACATGCAAATACTCAGTGCAGGCATGAATGTTCACTGTCACATGCACGCTGTAAGTGTTTGCAGCAGCAGGGAGAAGGAGAGCATGGCTCATTTCGGTGCCATCAGTAAATACCCTTTCTGTTTATAGACTGAGCTGTGCCAGCTGGTGGTGTTTGTGGTCCTAAACTTTGTGGTGATTTAAGTCAGTCAGTTTTGCCTGGTGCTTGAGCCTGTTGCTGCTGGTGTTTCATTAAGCTGTGGAGAGGCTGTTGCTTGCAAATGACTTTGGCTGCTGGGAATTGCAGGGAGCCCAGGGTGCTGTCGGGTGATGAATTTCTCCTCTAAAGTCTGAGAGGGGGTGGGCAGAAAACTCCATGACTCACTGAGCCTTAGGTTTCTTCTTTTTCTCGCCACTGCTTTGATCTCTTGGGAAATCATCCCAGAAACCTGCCCGGAGTTACAGCAGCTGATGTTACCCATTGCCAGCCACAAAAACAGAACCCCGGGGAAACACCAGCCTTCCTCCTCCTCTGCTGCTTGGAATTTCTAGAGGCTGATGGGGAACAGCTCGGTCAGGAGTTGTACTTCTGTCCTTTGGCTCTCCTGGCACCTGAGTTAGGTGGCAAAAGTTGCATCAGGGGTAAACCTGAGCTGAGAATCAACATTATAAACTGATACTGATAAATGAAGAGCTTTCACTGGTGTATGGGCACACTGGAGTGGGAGAGGAGGGAAAACTAAACTGTGTCAGTAGGGACCTGACAGAGAATAAAGTAAATAAAGGAATTAAAATTTTAAAAGGCCATAAATAACTAAGAGAAACCACTCATTTGGGTTGGAGATGAGGCTGCTTCTGTTGCCACAGGAGCTCAGGGCTGCCAGTGGGCATCTCCTTGCATCTTGCATCTGTACCTCTATGTGAAGGACCATGCTGTGAAGGTGGAGGGGTCTAAAGGTGCACATTTAACTTAAAATAAAAAATATCTTAGTGCCCAGCTCTGGTTTTTTTTAAGGATATTGTAGATATTTATCTGTGTTATAGGACACCACATACATTTACAAAACTAGTGACTTTTTATGGTCACATTTAGGACAAAAGAGCCAGGTCAGTTTTGTAATTCTGAAGTACAGGCAGGCGTGTTCCCAGGAGGATCATGAAAAATCTTGGTTCAGTCAAAGAGCTGGGTAAGAGCTTAGGCAATGGATGTATTGCATGGATCTGAAGTGCAGGAGTCGATGAGATAGGAGAGATTTGTATATTTGCACTTGAGTTATTGAGAAATTACCATACTGAGACCTGCAAATGGCAGTCAGATAACTGGGCTAATGGATTTTGGCCTGGATTAGTGTAATGCAAAATGACCAGTGCTTATGTATGGAAGAACCACTTGCTGTGAATTAAATAAAAGGCAAAAGCAAAAAAAATAATCCATATCATCATTCTTCATCCTTATCCTGCCCTTTCACTGGCAACCAAAATACTTCATAAAATGGAAGAAGAAAATTACAGCACAAACAAATACTTGGTGAACTCATATCTAGAATCTAACTAAGAAAGAAAATCGTTATCACTTTTAAACTCTGCATATTCTTAAATGTCAGAATGATAGGATTACATCTTGCATTGTCTAGCAGCCTGAAAGCTTTTTATATTAACAATGAGTTAATGCTCATGAAATAAAGCTCAGTAAATATTTACTGTGGTGCATGTCTGGGAAAGATCATGTTGACTCATTTAAGGTCATGCTGTTTATAAATTCACCCTTTCCAGAAGACACTACAGAGGTTTAGCATCCTGAGTTAAAATGAGGAAACAGTGTCCTGAAAAGTTATATTTTTGTTTTAGAGTCAATTCTACTGTAGGGAACAGACTTCCCATTGCTGATTCCCACACAGCCTTTTCTCAGCTGATTTCATCTCTCAGTTTATTAAGCCTTCTCTTGCCTGGCTGGCCATTGTCATGCCTGGGGAAAAGCTCTGTCAGGTATTAAAAGAGAAATATATAAAAGAAAGCTAATGGCTAAGGTTTAATTCTTTCAATTCTGCACTCACAGGCTTAGGTAGCTGCCAAACCAGACAGAAATTTAATGTGCACGATCTCCAGGCCATTACTGCTGGCCTACCTCAGCCTAGGAGATATGAAGCTGATGAATGTATTTGTAGTGGTTTGTCTGCATCCCTCTCAGCCACTGAATAAGTGCCAAGTGTAAAAACCACAGCAAAGAATAACAACTCCTGTGAGGAGAGCACTAAACCTGCAGAACAGGGGTCTCAGCACCACCTAAGAGAACAAGACTTTCATTATCCTTTGAACGACTTTTTAGCAACCTCACTTCATAAAAGACTCAAAACAAATTGGAAGGAAGTTTCAGGGGGTTATTACTTTTTGGCAGCTGCAGAAAAGAGACCTTGATCTTCTGATTGATTCTTTGTACTCAGGGCCTGCCTTTGTGACAGAGGCAAAGGATTTATGGACATGCTTCCATCCTTTGCTGAGTGGGACCTTCCGTGTGCTTAAAGTTATTTGCCTTGCTCAGTCATGGCCATCATGCACTTTTATCCTGCTGAAAAAGAGAACAGCTAAACAAAATTTAAACCCTATCATATCAACTGGGACAAAAAAGACTAGGAGCCATAATGCTGCATAGAAATGGCTTTGCAAATCTGAGTTGCAGCTGCCATGGTAGCACACACAGCTGTTTCTGCCCTCATCTGGCTCCTGATGTTTCAATGGAAGGTGCACAGAGAGAGACAAGCATCTGCAGAGGGCGGCTTGTTTGGGGTTAAGTGGGTAAATCAAATTCTTCAGATCCATCTCTCCCTGCAGAGTACAGAGGGAACATAGATGGTAAGATTGGACTACGTGCCCAATTTTTATTAGGATAGAAAGAAGCCAGGATAACGCCACTCTGACTACAGGAGTCTCATCACAGAAGTTGTGACCAGCAAGTCTTTGAGGTGTCCTCATTTAGGGAACAGCAGTCACTGTCCCCTGGCCAGTCTCCTCCTCTGGGCAGGTGGGGGTGGCTCTGTTACACCTGAAAGGATTTTCCAGCAGCTGAGGGTCCTGACTCCATTTCCTGAGCTCTTTGTATCCACTCCTCTCATTCCCTCCCTTCATCTCAGCCTGTGGCAGTTGTGCTAAAAACCAAATTCTTGATGCACTAGGACCAAATAAATCCTGCAGGAGCCATCCCTGCAGGGCAAGGGGGCAGTGACAAGTGATGAGCTTTTGCAGCAGTAGGGTCTGGGAGTGTTCATCACTTCTGAGCAGCACACTGGCAGTGCCAGGGTGACAGAGCATCCTTCTGTGCCTGTGAAGGATCAGATGGGTACAAATGGATCCTTCTGTGCCTATGGACTTATCAGAAGGGTACAAATGGCTGAACTGAGCCTAAAACCACACTCGAAATGAATTGAAGATCAGGCTGTAGCCACGATTGAAAGGTTCTGTGTGGGTTTGCAATTGAGCCTGTGCTGTACAAAGAGTTACAGAGCTCATCTCTTGCTGGCAGTCAGGGAAATGGCACTGTCAGCTTGCTTCCCTTTGAGCACAGGTTAGAAAAAAGGAAAAAAAATACTCTACCAAGCAAAACAATCAATCACACACACACACACACAATCTTTACCACAGCAAATACCTTAGCAAGAAAAAATACCATTCATCTGCAGAAACTACATCTAAAGAACAAGGGAAAATCTCAGCAGCTTGTCTGTTCATCTCTTGCCAGTTCAGAGAACACAGGGGCACCACAAGGTAATCAAAGTGCAGAACTGGATCTAAAACCAAAACAAACCTGCACTGAGTAAGCAACCTTTCAGGGACAGCCATAGCCACATCATGGTTATGGCTTGGGGCAGAAGGGTAGGAAGTATTTTTGAGCACAGAATATGAAAACTGCTGACCATTGGAGAAATGGTGGTGGGTGTTTGCAGCTTTTTTGTCCTGGGGAGCTGAGTGGTAGGGGGTGGTAGGAAAATGACCTGCAATAAAGCAGAGCACTTGTTTAAGGTAAACACCAGACCAAAGTGAAATCAGCAGATTTAGATGGGGACAAAGTGCAGCCCACAGCTGCTTCTTGATTCTTCGTGTCACAAAACCAGATTTGGAACAGGTGGGTGTGGTTTTTTTGTTTGTTTGTTTGTTTGGTTTGTTGTTTGGTTTTTTGTTTGTTTTTGTTTGGTTTGGTTTTTTGGTGGATGTGTGCCAATTTCATATTTCGAAACCTCTCTAGTAGTCTCAGGATTTTGAAAAATACTTAAGAGCACTTTTGTGCCTAATCCCCTTTAAAAACACTTGCAGATATGGAACAAAGAGTTAGGATTCTGGAATAGCCCCTATCTATGAGTAAATTCATTGTGCCTAGCCTGTTCTCTAATTATTGATTAACATGAGGGGGGAACAGAAAATCTTGTTCTCTTCCACCATTTTCCCGTGCATTGCTTTGTGATTACAAATTAATTTGATAACCACTTTGGTCTCCAACTTCTCTGACAAGTGAGAACTCTTACTTTCCTCCCAGCTGTGCTCTTTATAGATAATGCATTGCATCCTGCCTTGAAGAACTTGTTCACTTGTGCACATATGAAGGGAATACACTCACCCTGTCCAGTCACAATTGAGGCATTTTTCACTCTTGTGGCACCCCCCAGGCTCAGTCTCTACCCCTCTGTCATACCCTGCCAGAGCATTTAATATGAAGTTCAGCTGAATCCAGCTCAATTCCAGCTGCACAACAGTGCTGGAAGAGTTTTCTCATGATGCAACATCAGCCTTCCTGTTCTGTTGAACATCAGGAATTTTCTGTGTGGCTTCCTGGTGTCACCTTTCAGCATCAGTAGCTGCTCAGAAGCTGTTTCAGCACCAGAAGCTTCTATTACAGACTTCCATTATTGGCAGAGGTGAGTCCACAGTTTTGGAGCAGGAATGAATTTGTCCTCCATCACCACAACCCACATCTCCAATGTTCCTTCTCATCTCCCACAGGGCACTTTGCAATGGAAGACAGCTCAGAGATCATTTCACACCGTGGGAGGAGAGACCTCCTTCTAAAAATTCAAATTCTTCAAAGTCCACCTTAATTTAGTGACGATTTGTTCACTCTGCCTTGTCCTTCAGCCTTGCCAGGAGGTGATGTGTTCCTCCTGCCCTCTGCACTGAGCTGCAATTGCAGGTGTTTTGCCCTGTGGCTGCTGTGAGACAGCATTCCCTCTCAGTTCCTGGAGATTGTGTGCTTTCTCAGGAGAAACTCCACTTCTCGTGGAGTTTCTCTCTCTCTTCCTTTCCCCCTGCTTGTTCTTTTTGGAGTTCAGCAGGGGATGCAGCTAACACCTCCCACCTGGCACGTGTTCAGCTCTGATCCTTCTGCAGTGCTTCAGGCAGGAATTTGCTCTCCTCCTTGTCCCAGAGAGCAAGGATTGACTGCAGAAGGGCCATTTTGGTAGGATGAAGGGATTTGAGGCAATGTGATCTGGTTCCTGGGCCCTTTTTCATTTTCTGTTATTCACATCCAGGCTCAAGAGGGAAGGTGCATTTTAATTAAAGCACAGGGTTCATCTGGCACATGTTTGGCTCCATCCACAAGGGATGGCTAAACTTTAATTGCAGTGGCTCCACAAAGATCTGAGCTGGGGAAGGGAACCAAAATCATATTTTCTTCCAGCAGAATTATGCTTTTTTGGCATAATTTTAGTTCTAGGGAAAAGCTAAAAATCTAGAGTGGAGAGAAACCCAACTATATCTGCCTGGATGTGAATTCCTGCTGGATTTGGGGTGCACATGTGCAGTCAGGATCAATAATAGGGAGAAATGCCATCCTAGAAGTCCTAACTTGGTTTTAAACTTTGCTAACATCAAGGTCTCTGAATCACTGTGCTTGGGTTTTGCCCTCTAGACAGAAAGATGGGCTATAGAAGTAGATATTTAGCAATAATTTATTAAATACTGCACATGTTAACAGTGTGATCCCTATTAGCCTTACTGAAATTAGCATTCTGGCATCTACTTAATGCTGTCATAGCAGCAGTTGATTGTGGGAAGAGATATTTCCTTCCAGGTTATTAACTTCAGGGTGGCAGCAAAACATGGTGGGCTGTACACACCATAATGATGTTTGCTTAAAAAAACCCCCACCCTCATGTTCTGCATTTGTGGGCAGAGATGGGAAAAAAAAAATACTTGTCTCTTTGGAGCTGTCTGCCTGAGCAAAGAAATGGGGAAGCTCATTTATAAAATATGACCAGCAGATTGTTATTACTGGCTTTTTGAGACTCAGAATAGCAGCAGGGCTGAGGACACTACTCACAGAGCAGAATGCCAGAAATGATGTGTTAACCTGAATCACAAACCATAAATTATTGAGAACTGCAGCTTTTCCTATCTTTTTACGTGTTAAAATATTCCTTTTTGCATGGGAAATCTTGACTTTATGGATTTACATTTTTCCCATGGAGTATTTCTTCTGAAGAATATTTATTAAGGGATGATCTTTACACAACCTGTGGGAAAGTGTAGATAAAAACAGAAGTCCCAGAAATAAATATCCTTATTTTCCAAAAGTCTTTACATTTTTATCAGAGAGCTGCAACATTTTTGTTCACACTTTTGAAGATCATGTCAAACACTCCTTTCTTCTTGCAGTCAGCACTTCAAGTCTATGCCTGCTCCAGAATTCACTGGGGCATGTGGAAAGCTTAGGAGGCACTTCCCTAAGTTCTGTGATGGTGCCTTTACCCATTCTGTTTAAACTCTAGGAGCTAATAATGATAGCTAGCAATTCCAAGGAAGCATCTTTTGTAGTAATATTTATTTCTTATGTGCTTTCTGTGGAGGTACCACTGCACGGCTGTAGCAGAGGCCAAGATCCTGAAATCCAGATCTCAGTCCTGGTTTTTTTGTGAGGCTTGGACTCACTTCACCCAGTGACTGCAGGAATTTTGCCAGGCTGGGACCATCAGCCCTTAGGCTGTTCAGTGCATTCTCAAAAGTGAGTCCAGGCTGAGGTGAATCCACAGGTACTCTGCCTGAAAAGGTCATCCTGGCTTACTCGTCCCATTTGAGAACCTGAGGTTAAGCAGGATGGATCGTGCTGAGAATGAGTCACCGTGGGGTTTAGAATGGAGTTAACATTATTGGCCACCAGCACAAAATAAATCAGAGTGTAGAAGAACCGCTCACAAAATAGCAAGTGTTTCACCCAAAAGGTCTGGATGCAGTGTTCAGTATTGTCTGGTACTTGCATTGGTGGTGGTGTTGTCATACAGGGGGTGTGATCAGTGTGGTACTTAAGTAGATCCTCACAGCTTTCCAATTTCCTCCTGCTTTGGGATTTCAGATGCCCACGTTGAAAATTCTGTGATGCTGCAGGATTTACCCTGTAAAAGCTGGAAAAAAGTCAGATTTGTTTGGGATTTTAGCTCCCCTTGTCTAGCGTTCGATAATGAGATGCAGTTACCAGTACTTTAATTTTACAGAGCTGCTGAGTGTCCACAGCTCCTCTTAAAGTCAGCAGAACTTGTAACTACTTGCACTTCTGGTAATTGGGTTCTGGCACAATGTGTTTCAGAACGAGACACTCAAAAGCTAGAGTACTTAAAATTAGGAGCTGTTTTGCAACTTTGATCTCTTCCTCATGTGTAAAACTCATTCTGTTATATGGAAATAAACCAAGGATATAAACTCCTGGAAAAAAAGGGCTCTGAGCTCTGCTGCACACCATTTATTTTCCTATTACTCTTTGGATATTGTTTATTTGACACGTTGTGTATCTCCCTGCCTCCCCTGCCTTTTTATTTTAATTGGGACCTGGTTATTGGCTGGAAATTCCCCTAGCATGACTCATCCCTGTGCTGGAAATGACTGTGAACAGGCATCACATTGGGGGATTTANTTTTTTTTTTTTTTTTTTCAAGTGCTTTATCGTGGCACGAGGTTTAATAATAAACTCGGAAGGAAGTTGGAGCTAATCATTTGGTTCTGAATGCACGAGCCCTGCCAAATTTCCCCACAGGCACGAACCAGCCTCTCAAGCTGTGACACCAGCAAATTAAATCCTGGAGGCAGCTGACCAGAAGTAATGAAATGTGTATTTACCATACTGATGCTGTCAGTCTTAAGACACACTGGCTTTACATTCTACTTAAGTGGGGCACGTTTGTCACTTTCCAGTGGTGCTTGGAGAAAAAATACTCAGGTTGTTTCTTCTTAGCCTTCTTTTCAGAATCACAAGCCCAGTGCTGGCTGGTAACCCTCACCTTGGACAGCTTGAAGAAAGGATGATCTGTCCTTTCCAAACAATGACCCCAACTGAAATCCATATTCCAAAGGAGAGAAATGATTTTGTCTTAAGAAGTGTTAATTGCCAGATCTTTTTATTGATCTCTTATCTGCCACTCCAGCCTTCAGAAGATGAAATTAAAGGGGAAAAGTTATTTCAAGAGCCAGTGGATAATAAACAATAGATGTCTCCCACGAGCCACGTGTCCCCTGTGTGCAGCAATTGCAAATTGTGAGCACACAGAGGTGTGGGAGAGGGGCACATCCCCACTGCAGAGGGACCACTCTAGAGAGGGATTTACCCTGCAGGTGGGCACACTGATGGCTTGGGTGGGGCACACATCTGCTAAAGGGGTGGTCCCCAAAAAATCCATCCTGGCAGCAGGGGTTCCAAAGCATCTGGGCACAGGCACACGGAGGAGACAAGATATTTCACAGTCCCCACGTGCTCGAGGTGATAGAGGGCTCAGGAAAAGCTGTTTACCCCAGCCAGGTGCTGTCATAGGTGACAGCAGCACATGGCTGAGAGTTTTATTTAGCTAGCAGAGCATTGAATGCTAATTGTGTGAGAGCTGATGAAGAAGGCTGGTGAATCATTTGCTGGATGGTGCTTGCTGTGGATTCACAGAAACATTGAGGGGAACAAATAAAAGTGCAGCCTTCATCGTGGTTAATACAATACCCATGGAAGGATCAAAGAGCAAAATAACAACCCATATGAGCATTCTCTGAAAGCATCTGATTATATCCTAGGACTGTCCATGACTCTGCAATTATATGCTTAATTTCCAGCTGTACTTGATTAGCATAGCAGAGGATTTATAGTACAACCAGCTAGGAGGAACTTGCTCTGAACTGTTTGCTGGCACATATAAATCCCTTTGGCACTTTTGGCTGGTCCTTCACAGCAAGGTAGGCACGTGGAGTTGGCACTGTGGAACTCAGTGCCAAAGCCAAGGGGAGGCCAGAATAATTTTAGGGATAATACCATTCTTTTTTCCTCTAGTGAAGCATTCAAATGCAAGTGCATGGAAGGTCAAAACCCACAGAAATCTGGGGGATTATATGTCAACTTCAAGCTTAAAATGTAGAAATAACCTTGCTGAGTCCTTGCTCAGTCTTGGAGGACAGACATGGTTTCTGAGGTATAACAGTGCACGTGCTTTTTGGAAAGCCAGCTCACCTGTGCCTTCCTTCTCCTGCCTTCCCACACCAGGAGGGCTGAAGTAGGGTTGATTCCACATTTTCTTAGTGAAAAGAAACAGGGAGGAAGAAGGATAAGAGAACTTCTACTTGGTTTTGGCCAGATCTGAGCATAATCCCAGTTAAAGGTTTGAATCTGTGTGAATCCAAATGCTAGACTGAGATTTAAGGCAAAATACAACCACTTGAAATGCAGTGTTTTGTTCTACTCAAGGGTAAGCCTGTTGAATTCAGCTGAGGCTGAGGGAAACACATGGAAGGTTTTATGTAGTTGCAGTTTTACGTGGTGAACCTTTTGGAACAATGGCTTTGCCATCTGTGAAAAATGACCCAGACTTCTGCACCAAAACACTCTCCCATGGATAACATTGGCAGATACAATTCTAACCACTTAAAAGTCATTTTTTTTAAAAGACTAACTGAAGCAAACCTGAAATCAGCAGCTGAAGTTGCATTGCCTGTATTTTTAATCTCAGGCTTGGAGCTGTCTAGACAGGTTATCCTATTTAGCTTGGACAGATTATTTCCTTTGTGCCTTGGTTGGATGAGGGGGTTTGCTGAGGGCCTTTGTCTCAAAGCCTGTGGCTTTGCCTGTGGGGTGGAATAACCTTAGGTTACACACCTAGAACCAATTCTTTATTCTTGGTGGGTTTATTTCTGGTGCTGGTTTTGTTGTTTTTGTTTTTGTTGGGGTGTTTTTTTGGATGCCAGGAGTTGGCAACACCATATGTGTGAATTTCAAATAGGGATCCTGGTTCTTGCAGCATAAATCCCAGAAATCTTGTTTTCATGGAAGAATCCCCACTAAACAAAACCACAAGAAGATAGGAGATAGGCTGCTGGAATTCATCTCTGAAGGAGATCTCCAGCTCTCTCTGGTACAGGAACAACTTGATTGAAGAAGTTGCAAACTAACCTTGCTTTTGCACCTTTCCCTGAGAGCTCTCAGCCTGTGAAATATGAAGGAAAAAGAAATATTGTGGAGTTGAGGACTGAAAATACCAGATATTACCGTTTTCACAGGGGGTAAAAAAATTATAAGCTGTGGTGTGGTCTAATAAACAAAAAGGCAACTCTTAGTGTAAGCTTGAAGTTTTCCTTCTCATTAATTACCATGAATGTGTTTTGAAATTCCTGTAGAGAACAAGTGCTCCTACTGACAGCTGGTTTGAAATTAAAAAAACAGAAAGTGTTTTCAGCTGGCAATGACTTAACACACTCATGATATATGAAAACAAGGTTAAATTGCTCCTTTCTCTCTACAACTAATAAAAGAAATATTGAAAATTAAATGCTGTAGCTTGGGAAATAACAAGTGCCAGCCAAATCCATGGACATAGTGCTGAGAGCTACTTGGTACTTGCTGGGATGGGAGTGTTTGGAAAAGCTCAGGCAGTGCCAAAAGTTATTCTCCAGTTGTAAGCTTTCAGCATATATTGCATTGAGGAATAAATGATCCTGTTTCTGCAAGATAAAAGAGTCTTGATTTAATCACCTCTTTTTTGGGGGGATTTAAATGACTTGGAGGTTTTATTGGAAATCCTCTTGCCCCTGATAGCCTTTACAATCTCAGCCTTCTTCTGCTCTACTTCACCTTTCCCCATGAAAGGGTGGCAGAGGTTTTATTCCCCAGGATGTGAGGAATGGAGTATCTGGAGGGTCAGGAAACACACAGCAGGACCCAGCCTCTGATAACCTCATACCCCTGGCCTTGTTCTGGCTGGGAATTGTAGCCTGAGAGAATTGCTCCTGTTGGATGTGAACTCTCTCCTAGAAGATGTGACTTTATTGCAAATGCATCTTGTGAGTGTCGAGGGAAACAGGCGAAAGCAAAATACCAGATTTCACTTCAACCAACTCTCCATTCCTCTCTCGTAGAATGCAGAGCCTTTCCAAGTTGCTGTCCGAGAGGACAATTGTATCATTGTCTCCCTGGAAGCATCAGATGTGGTGAGCCCCTCCTCTGTGTATGTTGTGAAGATAGCTGGAGAATCCAAGAACTACTTTTTCCAGTTCGATGAATTCAACAGCACTTTGCCTGCCCCCGTGGTTTTCAGTGCCAAATACCATGGTCTGTATTACATAGTGACCCTCTTGGTGGTGAACTCAAATATGGTCTCCAAGTCAGCCAGATCAATCACTGTGTTAACCAGTAAGTAGCACCTTATTCTCCTTTTCTGCTGTTTCTTGTCTCTTTGTGTGTGGCTTTTTTTGCCCCCAGAAGTTCTTCTTGTGAGGAAGGTTGGGTGGTTTTGGGTTTGTTTTTTTTTTTCAGTGGGTCTTGCTGGTGTGTAGGATGCATCCTCATGTGAGGACAGCAGGGAAGATGTCTTGACAAGGTGTGAGTGAAAATTCACAAGGTGTGAGCAAAAAAACAAAGGAAAGGCTGTAGGTTTCCCCTGGCTGACCCTTCCTGAACACTGAGGTGTAACTGAAATAATGTGATGAATGAACCCCCCTTTTCAGATGTTCATCCTAAACCCTTTGAACCAGGAGTTCCAAAAGTCCAGGAAAGGGCATGGCAAGTGTTGACTGACATTTCAGTGCAAGCACTCCTGACTTGTATTCTGTTTTAAATGCTATGACCTTGTTCTTTGAGTGCTGATATATTGAAGCAGTACTGAACCTGGAAAGCAGACACCAGCCACCAAAAGCAGGTGTTTCTGCCAGTACAGCTGAAGGTGTTTGTGATGGAGAACACCTCTGCAGCAGCCTGTCTCTTACTATTTCCAGGTGCATTCATCCTGAGGGAGAGGTGGGATTTTGTTTGCTCTGTCCCCATATGAAATACCACAGATTTCCAGCTGTGCTTCTGCCTCTGAGGTTGACCCAGGACTGGTTCCATGTGACAACCTGAGAGAACAATTTGTAGAATATAAAACGATTTCTTCATCTGGAAGATGACAAAAATCTGTTTGAATGGAGCAAGACTGATTTCCAGATTTTATTTTTTTTTTTGTTTTTTCCCTAAATGGCAACTTGGAATCTGTGGATACTTTTACCTGTCTTACATCTGAGGAATGGTTATGATTTTTTGTACCTATATTATTGTGTCAACAAGGAAACACTATAGCATCCAAAGCATGTTAAAGTAGGCTCATATTATTGAGTGAGGTGCCTAAAATTTAGGAGTAACAAGATTTTGCATCATCTATACCTTCTTCAGCCTTCCCTTGTGTGCTCAAGTTGTGCCCTGATGAGGAAAACTGTGAAGGGTCCCATGGGAAAAGTATCATTTTGTTGGGTAATGCAAGTACTGAACAATTTCAGGGTTCACAGGCAGCCTGAATTTCCTTTCCTTTGACTTATTTAACCTGGTAAGCAAAGCAGTAATTTTAACCCAATTTTCTATTCTATGTTTATTTCCTTCAAAGAAAATAATCAAAGCATCTGTTGTCACATACAACTGAAAAAAAAAAAGAAAAAAAAGCCTCACTATGCATTTTTAGCAGGTTTTGGGTGCTGCATTTGCAGTTGTGCAGCAGGGCTCGCTGCTCCATGATTTCCAGAGCCCAGGAGGGTCTCAGGGAGCAGGGAAGGTGTGATCCAAGGTGGCAGATGGTGCACACACTCCTGTGCAGGGAGTCTCTGTAGGAAGAGGGAATCCAGAGTCACTCAGCCCACCAAAGGCAGCCCCCCAGGCTTCCCATCTCTGGCTCAGGGGGTTTCCACAAGGTGTTGCTGGAAAAACGTGAGGCTGATGGCTCCAAGGGCATATCCTGTGCCACTCTCTCTCCTCCAAGGCTTGGTGGTTTCACCACCTGGCTGGTGGGGCTGTGCTGGCAGCATCTTGGGGTTTCCTGCTGCTCCCCCAGACCTTGGAAGGACCAGAGATTCTGGCACTGAGCCAGTGCTGCCAGTGGGGAACTCGTGGAACAAAGAGACAACAGTGGATTTCTCTGGTTTTGCCTCAAAAGAGAGACAGCCACGTTCCTGGAAGGGAAAGGACAACCCTGCAGGCTGCACTGAAGGATGCTGTGCTGAGCTCTGAAAGCAGGCTGTAAATTGTGAGCTTTGGGAAGGAAAAGATCCAATCTCGTTTGTGGTATTTTCTGCCAGGCAGCAAATGGTGAGTGCTGGCTCCCTTGCAGCAGCCTCTGCTCCTGAGTTCACCTTTGGGAGCACAAGGATACAGAACTGAAAGTAAATTTGGAATGAAAAGACAGTGTGGAAGGGTGGGCTTTTTAAGGTGTTTTAGTACCCCTCATATTTTGAGAAGAAATTTAAAAACTCCTGCAGTGACCACGGGTAGCAGTTCTGGTATCTAACACAACTATTTCCAGCCTGCTTTCCTCTGCTCTTGGAGCTTTGGCTTTTCAGTAGGGATGAAGGAGCTCTGGAATTTGTACAATTCTTTTAGTGTTTTGAAATATTTAAATGAAAATTCTACCTTACTACCAATTAATTTTGAAGTATTTTATGATATAAATAAAGAGCACATCTGTAAAATCACTGACTGATATTCTCACTCACTCATCCAATATGTGGAGGTGGCACCTGGGGCCACGGTCTGGTGGTGAACATCAAAGTGTGGGGTTAATGGCTGAACTTGTTGAATTTAGAGGTCTTTTCCCACCTAACTTATACCATGAGTCTATGTTATATGTATATTTATGTGACATGATTTTATATTTTTATATGTACATAATGTATCCTATTCATACTTCATATAGCAGCCTTTTTTTTTCCCCCATATTCACTGTCAACTTAATACTGTGAAGGAAAAATGTTTATACTTTTGATGGCATGGGGAAAGCAGTACATTGCAAGGCTATTGTGTGCTGCAGGAAAAAATGTGTCTCTGCTGGGAATTGGGGAAATCCAGATCTGAGGGTCTCTGATGGTAATTAAGAGCAGCTCGGCCTGGCTTTTATTTTAGCTGGTGATGAGGAGTTTCGAGTGGTAAAATGTCTCATTGTTTCAAAAGCTGATGAATCCTTACATATGTGACTGTGAAATACATTCTCTTTAGGGAGAGTTCTGCCTCTGTGCCTCCTACAAAAATATTCTGCTGGAGAGACCAAGAGGCTGCTGCCTGGGACAGATCTCCAGCCCTCAGAAAATAATTGGCATTAGACCCATCTAATGCTCCCTTGTCATTGTGCCAGATGCTGCAGGAAGTGATTCAGCAGCTCCAATCCTCTCCTCTGGCTTCTTAATGGGTCAGAGTTCTTTAACTCACAGCTTCAGAGGGCTCTTTTCCCTAATGAAATGTGAAACTTTAGCCCATCTTGTTTTTCTTTCTCAGAGGGTGATGTGAAACACCTTTAAAAGGGCTGGTTGTCTGTGGCAGCCCTAACTTTGAAATGTAACTCAGGGATAGCATCTAGGTCCATTAGTGCTCAGCTTTTCCCAGCAGATAAACCATGTTATCCTCTTTTTAGGGTGAAAAAAAAACCCCTCTTCATCAGAATCAAAGAAACAGAAAGAATTGTAACTATATGATTTCCTGCTGTAATTCCATTGTAGGGAGGATTTAAACAATTGGCCTAAATCTGTTCAAGAACAATAGTTATGCCTTTGTTCTTGTGACAACATTCCTTTTTAGGTTGTCATCTTTTTATTTATCACCCTATGTGGCCATGTAGAAATTGCACTTTGTGTCATCATTGCTCAGGAATTATTTTCACTTATGTTCCCCCTTTGGAAGCAATAGCACAATATCTCTATTACCCATCATTAAGCATTTAATACCAAGCATTAAAGAACTGCTTCTTTAATCTCAAAGATGGTTTCTTTTTAGGAAGAGATAAAACAACCTAAAGTTTACAGCATAATGGAAGTTTTAGCCTGGCTGTGCCTTACTCCCAGTAATCACACAGATACATAAATAGTGTCATCCTGGGGAGAAAATTACATTATTCACAACTTCTTCCTGTGAATAAAGGGAATTATCCATGGGGGTTTAGGTCACTCTGTTAATGGGGCATCTTTTTTATAAAAGTCACAATATGGAGGTAAATAAAGAGTAATCTGGTGAGAAGCAGGAGTTGATCTCAGTCCCACATGTAATGCTATATTCTAAATTACAGCAGCAATCAATCATTAATTCAATTTGTAGAGTGACCCGATCTACAGATATTACAAACAAATTGATTTGGATTGAAATATGGTGCTTATTTTCAATGTACCTTTTTTTTTTCCTCCCCCTGAATTGCAAATATTAATGCAGCTGACACAAATTGAATGCATTAATGGAGGATTTAGGATTCAGAACTTTCCAGGGCATTTGAGGGAGATGTGAGGCACATTTATTATGCTATCTAGATGCTTGTGTAATGTAAGTTATATGATAAATGCAAAATGCTGGAAAGCCCAGGATAAACAAAGAAGTTTCCTGTAAACAGATAAAATGGGAAAGCAGTTGCTACAGAGGCAGAAGATTCTGAGACACTGCGAAAAATGCCAAATTTAGCACTTGATCCTTGCAATCCTGCCTATGTGTGTGTAATATAATCTCCAAGCCTAAAAATAAAGAGATTCTAAGTGAAGAGGTACTTTAAACTATTAGAGGGACATTGAAATGCCCTAAGTCCCTTCTGTAATGTGGCTTCAATGTAGTACAGAGCCCCCATAAAGCTCTAAGTATTCTATTTCTGCCATTCCACTTTATTTAGGCTGTTTCTGGACAGCCACTGAAATCTGTGACGAGCTGGACCCTAAACACTGAAAACAGTCAAATTAAAAAGACCAGACTGTTTGTGCCCTGAATTATAAATACAGATACTAAAGAGTGGCATTTCACATATTCTTTGATCTTCATAACCCTAGGAGCAATTAGTAAGTGAAAGACAGAGCACGATGCTTATCTGCCCAGCGTCCCTTTAATTTCACAGTGTGCAAACAGCTTTTGATGTGAAGATTTGGTGCCGAAGGAAGTAAGATAATGGGAAGATTTAAATTGCATTGTATCCCTCATGCAGCTCTGCCAACATCAGCCACGAGCAGGGAGGGGACAGCGAGAGGAAGACAGCGACACGAGAGGGAGTCTGGGGTGATTACTGCTTAATTCAATTGCTGCTTAATTAAATCAAAGCATCAGGAGGAAAAAGCATTTGGATTAAAAATGAATATAACTTCCATCCTTGATTTGATTTGTTGTAGGAAGGAATAACTGGGGTAATTGGATCAGTGGCATAAGCAGGTTTCAGTAATTCTTGCAGAAATGAGGAGACCTCAGATGTGAATGAGAGAGCAGGAGGAAGCCCAGGGCACACCCGCTGACGTGAGGGATGACTGCACAAAAGCACTGTGCTATTTAGGGGTTGTTATTGACATTTAAACTACTCTCATGGGCTGTGTGAGCTGTGATATGAACCCTCTGGTCATGTGGGCAGTCATTTCCACTGTTTATTTCAGAATAAGCTATGGGAAGAGTGTTGGCAGAAAGAAGAGGGCAGGCTTTGTTTCCTGGGATCTGTTTTAGTTCTATTTATTTCTGGGCTATCATTAAATGTCAGCAGAATTTTCACAGATCCCATCACTGAAGTGCCAGTTGGTATCTGTGAGATGGAGGGGTTCCTATTTGGAAGTGGTTAATGTACAAATATACTGATATTTATCTGATGGAGATAATGAGGTTCCTTTGCCATGGGAAATAGTTTAACAATCCCACACCATTGCATTTCCATGCTCTGGCAAAGTTAGAAATGATGACACATTGGCCTTGTTGAGAGATTCTCTTTGCATCTATGGTTTTGTTCCCAGTTGTTTTTTCTTCTCTGTTTCTCATCACACCTGGAAAATTACAGCTGTAGTGAAAATACTTTGCTGCTCATTGGGATTTAGTTTTCTCTTTCACTACAGTCTTGCTTTTCCATCTTTGATTAACCCACCCCACCTCCTGTGGGATAATTCCACTTTTGATACTGATACTGATCTTCCCATTTCATCTAGTCTTTCTCTTGCCCGTTGTGACTGTCTGCTCTTTGGGGAAAAATATTTTATTGGTTTTTCTCCAGAGCCTGTGGCAGCAGAATTTTGAACTCAAACGTGTCCTCTAAGGCCATGCCAATCAACAGCCTGAATTTTGGATTCTGATCCCTATAGTGTGCAAGAACTAAATCAGCATGCTTGTCTTTGTAAGGATGCAGGCATAATTGCATTAACCATCTCTATTAAAATATGTTAGCATGACAAATTTCAGCTAACAGTATAACCTTGACTGGACCTCTTAACTAGGAGATAATTAAGTTGCTGTCAATTTTTTCTTGCTGAGGAGAGCATTGAACAAAAAGGTATTTTTTCTTTTAGTTTTTGTTGGGGGTTTTTTTGTGTATAGAGAAGGCTGAATAAAAATGTGATTCTTTTATTGTCAGCAACAATCCAAACTCCCAGCAGCAGTGAACTGACATGGCTTTCCTTTGCTGATGGAGCTACACTGGTCTGGATTTCAGATCACAGGACATAGGATATTTTTCTTACTTTTTGTGGCCTACCTGACTCTGAGTTCAGAGCACCAGAGCAGCAGTTCCTGACTCAGCTCCTTCCTATGCACAGGCTTTCCCTATGCCCTCCAATAAATCACTTTATTTCTCTGTACCTTGGCTCTTCATCTGTAAAATAATGGTAATGGTACTGTTTATTTTGTAGAAGTTTGATGGGGATAAATATGGTAAGGATGGTGGCCCTCCCACAAGGTAGGAATGGGGACTGTGTAACTATCCATGAAATAAAGAAATTTATAGATACCAAAAGAGAAAATCTTCATTTATGTAGCTTCCTTTGGCCATTACACTGACCATTTTCTCAGCTCATCTTAAAAGCTCTACATTTATGCTGAAGTCACAGCAGTTTCAAGTGTTGTGTTGTTTTTGTCTGGGCACTTTTACATGATTGACAAGCATTAAAGATTAAAATCTTTCTGAGGTGATGAGTGTGAGTGCTTAAATAATAACATTATTTGAATGTCAAATATGGAAATTTTTCTCTTCAAAGTGCAAGTGCTAAGGAGATGAATTCTTTGGGGGGAGGGGAATACAGAAATACTGGCTGTGGCAATGTCCCAGGTGGCTTTGCCCCACACCTCAGTGAAGCCCCAAATATCACCTGGTAGATTTAAGAGCACCTGTGCCATACCAGCAAACCCATTTATTTTCATTGGTATTGTGTATGTGTAAAGCACTCAGTTCACCTATTAATCTGCCCCTTTCTTCCTTTTCCCCCCCCTTTTTGTTTGTATACCCTTTAGAACCACTGCCTGTGAGCAATGTTTCCATCTATGATTACAAACCATCTCCAGAAACTGGAGTGTTGTTTGAAATTCAGTACCCAGAGAAGTACAATGTTTTTACCAGGGTAAATATCAGCTATTGGGAAGGAAAAGACTACAGAACCATGCTGTACAAAGGTAGGAGGAAACTCTTTCACCTAAATTTAATACTAACTCTGCTGGAAACAATTTAAACAGTGGGCTTGGGTGGGGTTTTGGCATGTATTTATACAATAATTTGTGTTTCTGGTGATGTGTTTATATAATAACTTATATATCCTGAAGTTAGGGATTGCTCTTTGAATTGAGCTGGGGTTTTTTTAATTGCTAGAATCCCAGTTCTAGGGATGTTCCCTTTGTTTTGGATTTTAGAGGAAGACTTGGTGGTCTGGAGTTTTGTAATCAGTCTGAAATCAGCCTGGGAAGGCCCCCCCCCAGTCACTGCTGCTTCTGTCTCAAAGCAATACAAAGTTTCCCAGGCTCTTCCCTGTGGCCAAGGTTTCCTCTCTGGTCTGTAGCTGATAGGAAAGCTCTGGGATGTCCCAGAGGAGGGAAACCCATTCAATAAACCTGATTTTTGGCACAGGATCAAACCTGGTGGTTCAGTACCCCCATGCACTGACACAGTGCTGTGCTTACATTAGTGCAGCATCCAGGGCTGTCCCTCAGCTAATAAACCCTGCTGCATAAAAGAAATTTCAATCTTAAAATAATCTAATCAAGGCCAATCAATCTAACAGTCTAGACAGTCAGCCTAAACAAACAACCTACCTGAACTAACCTAACCTAGCTAACCACCTAAATGATCTAACAAGAGCAAACTCTTCCTTTTTTATTTGTTCACAACGGAACCCTTTCCATGTATTTGTTCACAGCTTTTGCCCTGCAACATAGCTTAAGCTTAAGTGTCTGTCTCAGGGACATAAATGGGACTATAAAGGTCCTATGGGAAGCACCCTAAGAGGTGGGGAAGGCACCCACACACCCTGTGGGCCCCAAAACCCCAATGGCTGAACATTCCACAGTGCCACGGAAATGCCTTTGGGCAATCCAGTGGGTGCTGAGTTGAATTTTGGGCGCTGAGTTCAGGATCCCAGAGTAGAGGGCTGGTCACTGCAAACTCTCTTTAAAGTCAGCAGAGGGAGATACACACCTCTGGAAGGAGGTCAGAAAACTTGGGGGTCTCTTTGCTTCAGCACAAAGTGGGGCTGGAAATCCCATTTTCAGTGCTGCAAAGTGCCAAAAGTTGGGGAAGGTAAAGTCTGAATCGCAGCAGAAAATATGGGTGACCTCTTTCCAGAGAACAAAAGGGACACCCGCAGCAATTTTTACCTTGAACAGCTGATGGATGGTTCCGGGGGCTGCAGCACTGAAGCTGCTGAGAAATAAAAGAGTCAACCTCAATTAAGAGATTGACTAATGAGCTGGCACACTCCTTCCCACAGCCAGAGTAGCCCTGAGGGGGTTCTCAGCCCTCTCCTGTGGTGGACGTGGGCAGAGCCCTCCCTGGTGCTGGATTGCAGGCAGAGCAAGGCTGCTCCTTTGAGCAGCTCCCACAAATGCTGTCCCTCGGTCAGCAAAAGACCAAAGAGGCTTCTGCATGCAGCAGTTAAAGGTCTGCAGGAGCTGTCAGATGCTCTTTGAGGTATTCAGTGTCATGTGGAGGAGCAGGTTGCCAGGTTCTGTTCCATTGCCAGTGAAAAGCAGCTTACGGTTTTTGTGCTTGGCCTTTTTTTTTTTTTTTTTGGTGTGTGTGTCTTCCTTTTTTTCTGGTAGCAAAGTGGCTTTGACAGCCAGGAAAACTGTTGGCAAACCGAATTATTACAATTTCATGTCTCAGAGCAGGCTGAAAGACGTTTAAACATCTAAAACTTTGCCCATTCCCCGTGCGCAGCCACATTATCAGGAAGTGAACATTTGATGCGTTATCCTCTTTTATTTTTTTTTCATCCCCCCTCCTTTTCTTCTTTTCTCTTTGAACCTTCTGCAGATTTCTTTAAAGGTAAAACAGTTTTCAATCACTGGCTGCCAGGCATATGCTACAGTAACATCACATTTCAGCTGGTGTCAGAGGCAACCTTCAACAAGAGCACGCTGGTGGAATACAGCGGGGTCCAGCACGAGCCCAAGCAGCACAGAACAGGTGAAGGGAACCCTCACACACCATCCCCTCCTTTCCTTCCAGGCTGTGTGGCTGCTTTTCTGGCTGCCCTGGGGAGGAGATTGATGCCACAGGCAGCAGGGGCTGTGGGGGAGAGCAGCCCTGGGAGCGTGGCAGGAGGATGTGGTGGCTGTTCCCTGTGGTGCAGGGGGAAGTTGGTGGGAGTGTTTCTGTTACAAGGGCTTGCTGCTCAGTCTGGAGATGGTGGGGAGTGGGATGTCTTTGGTTTGGCATGCTTTCAGATGGATTTACTGCTGCAAGTTATCAGGAGTTTGAGGAGTCCCTCACAGGGGCTGGTAGAACTCAGCCATTACGGAAGAAAAGATCACAAGACTCCCAGTTACAAGGTCTTTTAAAGGCTACACAGCCAATAGATAATTATTGTGTACATCTATTTTCTATTCCACACCAGTAGTTAATCACTCTTTTGCTGCATTTCCTTCACACTGAGGCATTTTCCATCCAATTAAGTCTGTACCACATATCCCTATTACTTTCACTCTATCCAACCACACCCTAAACTTCTTACTTTATTCTATAACTACTTCTATATCAAAACTTCACACTGCAAACCCTTCTAATGTCTAACTTAACACACTTTTTCATAAACTACAGACTAAGATCTTTGTTGTAAGTCACTAAATTAGGAAGTTCTTTCCCATGGCCTTAAGTTAAATCCAGTGCACGTTTCAAAATCAGAGTAAGCTGGTCCAAGGCCTTGAAGGTTTTTTGGGCCTCGGATGCCAACAGCTTAGGAAATACCTAATACCTTCTGCTTCACATGAGATACCCTAGGCCTCGTGCTAGGAATTGATTTTGAAGCCAGAGGAATAGCTGCAGTGAGCAGACTGTTGGTCTGTCTCCTTGTGCAGTGAATCACAGCTGAGGGGCTCGAGAAGGGCCCGTCCCCATTGTGCACTTCTCCATCATGGACAAGAATGTCACAGTTGCCTGACTTGGCAGCCAGTCTGTGCCCTGAAGCATGAACTTTTAATTTCCAAGACAGCAATGTTGCAAAGGCTGAAAATTGCATTTGTTCGGGGTCCAGAACTAATTTAATTTGGTCTGGGACGGAGCCCAAAAGTTTTTTGTTAATCTGTTGGACCGCAGACAGTTATCAAGGTCCAAAGTGAAATGAACCAGGGGCAAAATCAAAAGGCCAAATCTTGAGATGAATACTCTGATGTTGGTCCATTGCCTTGGACAGAACAAAGCCAACTGATGCCAGCTGAGTTCTGTCCTGAAGATCCTAAATATAGTAATTGAAATATTGAACCATAACCAAAAGTATTGCTTTTTTTTTTTTTTTTCCCTGCTGCCCTCCCATCTCTCGTTTTTCACATGAACTGCGATGAGAATGTAGGGTCTGGTTTTCTATCAGTGGCTGTAGCTGGGATGGGAGTTGACCAAATTAGTGTGCTGTAAACTGCCAGCTTAAAAGGTGCCAGACAAAATTATTTGCAGAGGCTACTGACCCTTAGAGTGTGTAAGGAGAGGCAGACAAGCAATCACAGTCAGACAGACAAAATGCTGTGTGTTCACCTCCTGCCATCTGCAGAAGTAACTTCTTTGCGTGCCAGCATCTTGTCTTGTGGAGACCCAAACCTTAAGATCAAGCTTTCACAAATATTAAAATTTAAAGTGATGTTTAATGCTTGTGAAAAGGTGGCTGCTAAAAGCATATGAAAAGCCCTACAGCAACATGAACGTTATTTTTTTTTAAATATGAGCTATGCCATATATTAGTTTTGAATATAGTTTTCAATTAATTTCTACAGGGGTGGGATTTTTTCCACGATCAAGGTCTTCCTGGAAGACACAATCAAATAAATGTAGATTCACTGTTAAAAATTCACACTGGAGTAGCCTTGCTGTTATAGTACCACTGTAGTTTGATTTACTGTGACTTCACATCTACTTTACTTCCTGGCATTCTTGAATTGTGATTATTGTGTGAATTTATGCTCATCTCGATTCCACTACAGTCACTTCTGGTGTATGTATAAGGATATGTAAGAGAAGGGGGAATCTTAGTAAGAAAAAGTTGCTTCAAAGAGAAGAATGGAAAATTGTCTGGGGAATTAATACATTTAAAGGTGCACAGAACATGCCTATTAAAAGACTATCCCTCCCTTCTCTTTTAGTTCCTTACCCACCTCGAAACATTTCTGTTCAGATCGTACCCATCAACAGAAACAACTGGGAAGAGCAGAGTGGGAATTTCGCAGAAGAATCCTTCATGGCACAGCAGGAAATCGTAAGGGAAGAGAAAGTCAGCCTTCTTTCTGACACCCCACCTGCAATCCCAGCAGCAAACACGACTGCAGGCTGGCTGGGTGACCCCTCCAACAGCACCGAGTACGAGAGCACCTCGCAGCCATCCTGGTGGTCCAGCGAGGCCGAGGCACCCGAGGGGGAAGAGGAGTTTGCCAGCGCAGGAATGTCCAGGGGTTACGAGGCCAGTGATGCCAACAGGTCTGGCAGAGCCACAGCAGAGCCCCCTCCCTTCCTTCCTGTGCAGATGGTGCTGACCTGGTTGCCCCCAAAGCCCCCCACTGCGTTTGACGGCTTCCACATCAATATTGAAAGGGAAGGTAAAGCAGGGCCTCGTGCTCTTCTCATCCTCCTTTTCTATAATCCCGCTGGTGGGTCGTCTCCTCTGCAAATTATTAATTATCTGGTGCTGTGCTCCGGAGGGTTTTGTTAGATCTTTGTATCTCTGGAGGTGTTTTTGCATTGAGTAGCATCTGCTTCTGCCTGGGCAACACAAAAGTAAGGGGGGGAAGAGGAAATCTCAGTTTGCAGTTAGTTCTCTTTTCTTAAAGAAGATTTATGCTGTTGTGCATACTGCCACACTGTTTAAATGCAGCCCTTTTGGATACCTTTTAATCCCACAGATTAGCATTTCTGGTGTACATAATTTTCTGGGTGGATGGAGCCTTTCAAATTTCAGTTAATCCACACTTTTTTTTACCCCCCTGATTTAGAGAACTCAACGGAATTTTTGACAGTGAGTGAGGACACTCACAAATTTGTTGCTGAACTGAAAGAACCAGGAAAATACAAGTTGTCTGTGACAACATTTAGCTCATCTGGCTCTTGTGAAGTTCGGGGAAGCCAATCAGCAAAGACACTTAGCTTTTACATCAGTGAGTATCTCATCAAACTCAACTTTTTCTCCCTGAGCAACATAGCTGGAATGTAGAGTTTGACCACTGTGGCATCCCTGGCATCTGCTGGTGGATCACAAGGGTCTGGTGTTCTGGAATTCCCTGTGCCAGAGAAGGAAATACAGCGCAAATATTATATATATATTATATTATTATATATTGCAACATGTCTGGATGGGCTTTGGCTGTACCATCATTAAGAACTGAGAGCAGGTGGTGTGATGGAGTCACTGGCACTGTTCAGAAATGAAGTGAGCTTCCCTTTTGGAGCTCTCATAGTGAGGATTTAATTCCAAGAATTAATTTGGTGGTTATAGAGAGCCTTGGAAATATTTAACTTCCTTACTCCTGGAGCATGTACTGGGTTAGTGATGGAGGGCAGCTCAGGCTGGGAGTGTGGGAATTGCACAATTAAACACTGAACTCTGAAGTTGTATGGTCTCTGAGAGAACACGGAGCAAATTACAGTAGATTAAGTGGTCCAGCCTGCTAAATTCGAAGGAGAAAAAGTAATTTATTATTTCCCTGTAGAATCCCAGAGTTTCTTAAGTGGAGATTTAGTAAAAGACAAAGTAATAATACACTGCTGTGTAAACGAGTACCATGACTGACAATGAGACCAGCAAGTGGGACAGGTGGTGGTGAATTCAGATCATTATCCTCCTCATGGCTGTGGTCACCTTTGTACCTTTTCCTGCAAAAGGAAATAGAGATACCCTACAGAATGCCCATAGAGTGAGAAAGGGGAATACTTGCAGCACTGGACAATTTTACATTTGGGAATGTAATGCCTTCCCAAACCATGAGAGCTGCAGCAAGACACAGTAAACTAAAGCTGGCAGAAAAATTCGCATTAAAAGGAAATGTAGTCAAGTACTTCAGTATATTAAGAATAAAAATCGTGTCTTTAGTAGCCCATAACATTTACAAATTCTAAATATTTTGACTTAAATTAATCATAATGCTGAGCTGCATATAGCAATTCCACTACTGCTCCCATTTTTAACAACTTTATTGTTGAAAGAAACAATATTTGGAAAACATTCAAAAAAGAGCACATGAGAGAGGGGATCTCTGCTGTTGTAATTTCACTGTCTTCTGTTTTTCTTTAGGAATAGCTAGACAGCTTCATTATGTAAAAACCATTAAAAGATATATGTAACATTGCTATTAATTCCAAATGTTATTATTCCATTTTGCAAAAGCAATATGTAATGCAGTGTCCTCCATGAAGTGTGCTAACTGTGGACCTGGGAGAAATAAGGACATGTTAATCCAAAATATAGGGGTGTGGATGGCCAGACTAAGAATGAACCTTAATCTCATTGTGGATAAAGTATTAAGGTGTTACAGGAAAGGAATGATATTTTAATTTTACATGTAACACAAGAGAACCTTTGGATTTTTGTGTTTTGTCAATTAGTTTTGCAGGCTTTCAGAACAAAATGAGGGTTCTTGGCAGTTGCCTTATTTATTCTGTCAAACACATGGTCTTTAGTATTTTAGATAGATTGTATATGTATTTCTGGTGGAATGCCAAACTGTTGCTATGCACAAATATTCTTAGGCTGAAATTGCTTTTCCATTCCTCTTTCTGAGTCTGATCCAGTAGGCTTTTTGTGTGGGGACTACAGCTCTGGGTCATGACATGAGGTATGTGCTCCCTTAATGTCAGTGCTGAGACAGTTTCTGAATAGTGAGAGCTTCATGTACATCCTCTGTCTCCAGAGAATCATCTAATGATCAAATTCCTCTTTCTCACCTGCATGGGTGTGAGTCTGCTGCTGTGAATAAATTTTACTCACAGTGTCAGTCTTACCTTTTCCTTGTAATTCTTGGCTGGTGAATCATCCTGTCAAATTACTGGCTTGTGTTACATAATTTTGTTCCATCCAGATAGCAGTCAAATCTTCCAGGCTGATCTTAAACCACATTCTTGCTCTGGCATTTGCTTTATTTAATCAATAAATGTAAATTACCATTAGAGTTGCACAGAGGAAGAATGTCAAGGAGAGAGCTGTGACAAGTATCACTTAAAAGTGACAAGAAAAACGGGCTATTTTCATGAAATGCAAAATTTTGACCAAGTCTAGCTGAAGTTATCTTCCAAACTGTTCTTTTATCTATATTTAAAGCTGTGTTCTCTACCAAGTGCACCAAGAAGTCTACTGAAGAATGAGATTCTTCACTGTGCTGACCTCTGTGAACTTGCTTTTCATGCTTCGAGGCTGTGGTGGGCTTGGAGGGGGTGTCAGTGTGTGGAGAGGCAAAAAAATCCTGTGTGCTTCTCCTTTAATATTGGTCAATGGTCTGCACATTATTGGCTGCCACTGGTTTCAAGCATTCCCTTGGAGCAAATCTGGTGCTGCTGGGGGGGTTTCTGGTAAGGGATGGAAAACACTGCAGCCTGAATTTTCAGACGGTCGCGTTTCTCCCGTCACCAGCTGTGCTGCAGGTGACAGAGCCCCAGCCCCAGGCCGTGTCCCAGGGGCTGCCACTCTGCTCCTGAGGGCTGCCAGCCCAGCCTCCCTCTCCAGCAGTAAATAATCCCATCAAGAAAGGTGTTCAACCTCTGTGCCTCAAATGGATGGAGTGCCTTGCTCACCTGTGCTTTTTGGGCCCTGTCGCAGGCCCCACAGGTGAGTGGATAGAGGAGCTGACTGAGAAGCCCCAGCATGTGACAGTGACAGTGCTGAGCTCCACCACTGCCCTGGCCTCCTGGACAGCATCACACGAGAGCAGCGGCAACAGCACCATCGTGTCTGTGCTCTCCCTCACCTGCCAGAAGCAGAAGGAAAGCCAAAGGCTTGAGAAGCACTACTGCACTGAGGTAAGGGGCAGAGGCTGGAGGGATCCCCAGCCCAGGAAAGAAACCACCCTGCTCTTCAGAATCCTCGTGCCCCAGGGCTGCGTCAGGCTGCAGAGGGCAGTGGCAGCTGCTCCCTTCTGCAGCCCAAGGGGACGTGGCTGGGCCAGAGGGGAGAGCAGAGCAGTCAGGAGTGGGAATGTGTGTGGGGCAGAGGGGAGAGCAGAGCAGTCAGGAGTGGGAATGTGTGTGGTCCCTGCAACACCCTGTCACGGAAGAAAGACACAGATCCTCCACAATTAGGAGAACAACTGAGGCCCCCAAAAGGAGAGCTGTTTATTTTTGATATACAATTTTATGGTGTTTGCAAAGTGTGAGAGGATTGGAAGATGAAATCCCACCTCTCAACCAGACTGGTGAAGTGCCCAGTCACTCAGCTTTCCTTCTCCAGGAAGGAATGGAAACAAAACCATTGTTTTCAGTACAGTGCATGAGAAAAATCTGACTCGAGAAAATCAACTTTTCAGAAGGCTTTCAGAAACAGGGCGACAAATGTGCAGTCCACCAGAGGGTTGGTGAAATGGCTTTTCTTGCTGGGCTTGCTGTGACTTCACTCAGGCACGTGCTGCAGTGCCTTTGTACCAAGCAAAGTGCTCACCTGCATTGTTGTGGTCAAAGTAGCACCAGTCATTTCTTAGCTATCCCACATTTGAAGACAGAAGCTGAATGTACATTTTCTGGGAGTTTTGAGGTGATCAGAAGCCAGCTTTTCTTGTCACCCATAGGAAAAGGTGTCAGCACTGGGAAATAAATAGCAATTCAGACCACCCGTGATGTGTATGGAGAACAGTTCTGTAGGGCTGCTGTAGGGGATGTGTTCATATTCACCAGGAGTCCTGAGCCCCAAAACCTGACAGTTTTGTGTTACTTGAAACCCCTAGTGAGTGCAACCCCACATCAGACTCTGCCTGTGAGAGGTCAGTGGCTCGTGGCTTCAATCGGGGAGATGTTTTAGCCACATCTCAGGAGCCTCACCAAGATGCTGATAAGGCCTTTTTCTGAGCAGGGCCATGACTTCTGCCTGGCTCCCAAATGTGTGTGTGATGGAGGAGTCTGCCAAGGGCTGCAGTGCTGCCCTGCTGCACCCCCAGCCCACCCTTGGGAATGGAAGGGGCCGCTGGCACTGCCTGGAAATCTTCATCTCCTTCAGCTTCCTGACCAGCCCTGCCAGTTAATTAATGCAGAGAATTTGCCACCCTTAAAATGCCTTTTAAAATTAAGCTCTGTAAAAATTCTGGGTTTAATTTCAGGAGTGGCTGAGGATGTAAATGTTTGGAAGTGTCTTTTCATGACAATTTGAGAATTGTTCTTCAGAGTCACCTTGTTATTGTCGTTTATATTTCTTAAGAGTGCAGTCATTTAAATGGGAAGCAAACTACAGCAGGTGTTATAAACACAGATCGCAAACATATGCACTTATGATTTCAGCAAATACTAGAGGATTCCTCTACAAACTCAAAAACAAGTACCTAAAGTTAATTTGTGAATAAACAAGACAGATGTAAAAGTAAATGTGAATTTACTGCAAGTAGGTTGAAAGTTCTAAATACAGCTATTTGTTTCTTCCTGTCATTACATATATTTGTATCAAATTTTATCAACTTATGGAATTGTTAATAGCTGTTGGTTTATCTTCTCCTCGATGAGCTGAAAAGAGCAAAATTCAGTGCAGAGTTCTATGAATTTCTAACATGGTGCATGATTTAAAAGTGATTTCGCTTTACAGAGCAGCTGGCAAAGCCAAATCCTGTTCCTCACTAAATCTGTGCTTGGCACAGATATATTCATGTACATTGCAGTAAGCCACCAGTGCAGAGGTGGCTGTGATACAGACTTTGGAAAGGTTGTGAAGAAAATATTAGTAGGAAATACCAGCCTGCAGCTCTAGAAAGGATGTGTCAAGGCTTTTCCTCAAAGCTGCTCTGTGCATTTGCTGTTAGTGGAGTCTTCAGGAGATGAGCCTCTTCATGTTGTGTCAGCCCAGGAGTCACTTGGTCAGGAATTCTGCCTCCAGCTCTGACTGAAAGCTGGTGTGGCACAGCAGAAATGTTGGCAGTGATGTTTTAAACTGCAAAGAAAATTCACAACACCCCTTAGTCACTGTTTGTAGTGCTGGGGAGGAGAGGTGACAGAGAGCATTTCCTCTCTGATTTCACTCTGGGGTCACTCAGTACCTGCTCTCAGAAGGCAGCTCCCCCAAAATGCTGCCTTCAGCTCACAGAGATAATGGATGGAAAGCCTCAGGCTCTATGGAGAACTCATGGTCTTAAATACTCCAGCCTGAGTAACACCACCTGCAAATGAACA
The DNA here is from genome assembly GCA_013400775.1 of Chaetops frenatus. NCBI lineage: Eukaryota > Metazoa > Chordata > Aves > Passeriformes > Picathartidae > Chaetops > Chaetops frenatus. The sequence goes on along the minus strand of VZTR01007894.1, from coordinate 544,575 downwards.
ATGTAGCCTGAATATTTTAATAAATTTTGCCGGTAGGAGAGAGAGAGTGGGTCTGCAGTGAGGTAGCTGACCTTATGCAGCCAGGCAATTCTGAGTCAGATCATTTGTGAAGTCAGTCCTGACCACTTCCAGTTTTGCCTTGTGGGGCTTAAGGAACGGAGTTCCTGCTGTGGATGCCAATGTGTTTATAACTGGAGTCATTCAAGTACAGTTTATTAACCAAGTACCTTCATGTCTGATGAGCTCCTCTCCTCCTAGGTGAATTCAAGCAGCAGCCTCATTGAAAATCTCGTTCCTGGTGCCCAGTACCAAGTTGTGGTTTACTTACGGAAAGGACCATTGGTTGGACCTCCTTCTGATCCTGTCACGTTTTCCATTGGTAACCCCTGAACCTGCTGAGTGAAATGCATTCATCTGTTTTAAGTGGTTTCTTGTTTGTTTGTGGTTTTGGTTGGTTGGTTGGTTTTGTTGTTGCTTTGGTTTTTTGGGTTTTTTTTTCCTTTTATTTAAAATATGTGTAGTATGTTCATTAAGTCCTGTAGACCGTGCCTTGGTTTTCTTGAGTTTAAGAGTGGACCTTAATGTTCTCTGCTTTGGGATTTGGAAATGAGAAGAACCCTCTGAGACTGACAGTAACATTTTCAAGAGTGTGGCTTTACATCCAACAGGCAGAGCCACTGCCCCCCATGCCTCTAATTTAGGATTCCACCAGGCTCCTAGAAAGGGATATTTAGGACAGAAGTCAGTATCTTTTAGTTTCAGTGTAATTTATTTTGTTAAGATCACCACTTAAACAAAATGGATTAAGGAGAGAGAGGGCAAAGAGGAGATTCAGTGTACAGAGTTACATTTGCAGAGAAATATTCAACCTCTGTCACCCAGCTTCTCCTTTTGACAAAAAGTCTGCTCAGTGGGACAGCAGGTGGCTGAAATTTAGAGATCTTCAGTATTTTTAATGCTGCTTCCTCACCGTGATGTAGGGAAGAAAGTAAAACAGAAAAAATGTTAACATGTTAAGAATTTAATCCTTAAATAAAAGCCAACATGTGGCCTAGTGATTATGGTGAGAGCCTTTTCATTCCAGGCAATCTTCTTATATATTTTCATAAATTTGATCTGAATAAAAATTTGTGAAGTCTGCTATATTTCAGTAAAGGAAAAATTAGTAAGTAAATACTTAAATGTACTTTGATATTAAAATTCCTACCATTGGACAGTTTTCACAAATGTTTTTGATTTTCTTTCTTACTGTAATTCAAAAATCTGAAAAATTCTGCTTTTATTTGCAAAAATAAAATAACGGATAGCCAAAGTAAATAACTTCCTCATTTTCTTCCCTTTTGTATGGCCTTACAACCATAAAAGTTTCTTACAAAACTCAAAATGGCAATCAGCTTCTAAACAGAACATCTCATAGCTTTCTTATTATAGAGGGGCTGTTTTTATGCAGTAAAACAACAGTTGTAGGAGTTTTCATTTCATAACTGGTTATTGAATAGGATACTAAAATAATAGAACTGAAAAACAAATTGTTCTGTGAACGTAACACTGGTGGCTAACAATGAATGAAACTCAAACAAGATAAAATGTGCTTTAAAAAGTATTCAGTTGTCCCCATGTTCACCCTAAGGCTCATTTTCACAGAGTGAGGGTTAGCAGTTTGGAGAAAGCCAAGCAAAGACAGGGTAAATGATTTGTAAAGACAAAGGCAATCGTGTGCTAACGTGGGCTGGGGTAATCTGGGTGCTGGGCTGGGTTCTGACCCTGAGTGCAAGAGCTGGGGCTCTGCAGCCCTGGCAAGTGGCAGCACTAAGTCCTTGTCTCAGCAGCCTCAGTGAAGCCTTGAAGAATAATTGCTTTCCAGACCATCCAGGCTGCAGAAGTTGACCCTCAGGTGGCATTCTTCAAAACACTTGACTCCTCTTTCTCAGAGTCAGTGTCTGTGAGGCAAGAATAGCCACAGGTGACAGAACCTTTGGGTTCCCCAAGGAAGGAGGGCTAGAGATGAAAACTTTCCTCTCTTACAGTGCTCTGCCTTTTGATGCTTTTGTTTTTGAGCATCTTGAAATATCTCCTGAGCATCCTGATTTTCAAAGTAGGATAGAACTCTCCATTTATGAGCAAGCAAGCCCTGTGCTTTATCTCAATCTAAGCAGCCCAATACCAAGGGGGTCTGTAGCCACTTCTGAAAAAGCAGTTTTAAATTGGGGAACAAATGCTTAAAAAATGGTATTCAACTGCTTGTAACCAGGAGGTTCTTGGGAATTAAAGTAATGAAAAAACCAGATATAGGTAGAACTTAAGATTAAGGAAAGGTATCATTTTAGAATAAACTGCAGCTGATGACACATACACATTACTAACCATAATTTCTGGTTTGTAGTGCCCACTGGAATAAAGGATCTGACTCTTTACCCTTTGGGACCTACTGCTGTGGTTCTGAGCTGGAACAGACCTTTCCTTGGGGTCTTCAGGAAATACGTGGTAGAAATGTTTTACTTCAACCCCTCAACCATGACCTCGGAGTGGACAACCTACTATGAAATAGCAGCAACTGTCTCCCTGACTGCCTCTGTGGTAAAGTGACCATTCCTGCCCTGATTTCCTGTGACACTCCTTTTCTCACCCTTTTCCCCATCAATATGTATATATATGTATGCCTTTAAGCCTGGCACTTTTTTCCCCAGCAAAGCAGAGAAAAAATGGCCAGGGGTGCTGGAGGCATTTTCTGTTCTAAAGTAAGGCACTGCCAGCTGAACCATGCTCAATTTTAAGCAGAGCAATGAGACAGGAGAGGAGCCTCTTTTTTTGCTGCTGTTGTTGCTCAGCAAGTCCAGAGGCAGCTTCAGTTTGTGGGTCAGTTTGTCAGTCAAGGCTTCAAAAGTTCCATCACCTCCTCGGGGGATGTGGTCCAAAGCCTTATCTAGATAATTAATATTGATAGTATGGATTTGGGGCTGGCAGGCTGGTCTCACAGTGTGCCATGTGGAAGGCTTAGCTGTGTTTTCTGAAGAAAGCCTTCATTTTTTTTTTGAAGCTGCAAAATCTTAGGCCAGGGTTTTAAGTAGGTGAACACTATAAGGACAAACTCACACATATGCACACAGGCATCTTTGCAGATATAAAGTGAAATTTTCCTCCTCTTTTCCATTATTTCCTGGAGAAGGTGAATGGATTCTATTCAGGCTTCGCTGCAGTGCAAGACAGAAAGCAATTCCAGCTGAAATTAGTTGTTCAGAAAGTTATGAGTATGCAAAAAAGATAGCAATAACTTGTGCTGCTGGTGGGAGCCACGGTGATTTACTGTAATTGATTTGCATAATACCATTTGTGGAGTCATTTTGGCTACAGCAGCTTTCCTGTAATTGGGTACGTGCCTATAAATCTAGCACATAAATCTCCAGGGAAATTAAAAGCAAAACTAACTTACCAAACTAGTAATTAATAGCTTGTAATCATGACTCAGCAGAAATAGATTAATAGCTGAGTGATCTAAGTCACCCAAGAAATAAAGCTATCATCCAGAGTTAATGTGGTTCATTAGAAGAGGAGATGATGTTGTCCCTTACTGTTGCAAATGCTGCTCAAAAAAGCCACGTTGGAATTCCTTTGTCTGGATTCCAATCTGAAATGCAACAGTGCTGTACTGCAGCTGAAGTGAGCATTTCTTCAGTTTTGAAGACTGATGCTGAATTAGGAAAATAATGTTTCCCCTTTCTTCTGTTGTGGCATTTAATGTAGAGGTGAACTTTTGTTTGGGTTCCCACTGTGACCCCTGTGATCTGCTGACACCTCTGAGTGGTGTATTCTGAAGCAGCCATGAGAAGAACCAAGAATCAGTGTCTCCAACAGCATGAAATAATCAAGTATTATTTCCTGGAGGTTTAACATTTGATAAGAGCCTTTGGAACTGAATTTGTCTTTTCACTCTGTTTACTTGCTTCATTCATTTTGTGCTCTGCAACTTCTTTGAAAATTGTCAAAGAGATGTTGGTATTTCCAGTGTGACACCAGGGGCATGTCAGAAGAAGTCCAAGGTTTTGGTGTCAGTGGGGATACAACTTCTTCCAAAAATCATAAAAAAAGCAGATCACATCTGCTATATTTGCATTGTCTTGTAGTATCTGGAGAAAAAAGGCCACTGCAAACAGAAATCAGTAAAAATAGCAATTTCTACATTGTTAAAGCTGTTCATTATTTTCAATTTGCTTTTATTTTGAATTTTAAAACTATCATGAGGCTTCTCATTTAAAAATCAATATCTTAAGTGTTCTGCGGCAGAATTTGAATTTTGACTTAAATATTGCAGGCAATATTATAATATAAAATATATTGCTTTTTATACTTCATTTATATCTCATTTCTATTTACATATATAATTTATGTCTCATAAGTAATTTATGTTTCATTTCTATTCTATTTATAATAAATGATAATAGAAAGTGAAATACACTTTGAAAATTGGGGGGAAAAAAATTACATATTTTGAAGTAACAAAATCTGAGACAAAAACATCACTTCTAATTTATCCTCCAACTCCATTTAATGAAACTAGAAACACCTTCATTTTCCAGTTAAATATTTTGCCTTCATGCCACTGGAATTGTGATGGAAGATTGCTCGGTGTGAGTGGTTCTTACAGCCCTGGAAATCCATGGGAGATTGCCTTGGCAGGGAGAACCTGTGAGCAGGTGGACGTGGGTGAGCAGCAGAGCCACCACAACTGGGTTTGCTCCCCCTGCACAGAGTTTCTTAAAAAAAGCAAATTGAAAGGCCACATTTTAGAGATTTCCACTGGAATGGGAGCTCAGAAAAATGAGTGTGGGCACCAGGTTTAGAAATAGTGCAGTGTCTCAGCAGTCCTGCCCCGTGCTGGTGAGTTCTCTCCTGAGCTGCTCTTTGTGTTTTGTCCCTTTGCAGAGAATAGCCAACCTGCTGCCTGCTTGGTATTACAATTTTCGGGTCACCATGGTGACCTGGGGGGACCCCGAGCTGAGCTGCTGTGACAGCTCCACCATCAGCTTCATCACAGGTAAGCAGCCAGCAGAAAACACCTGGCAGTGCTCCCAGGGGCAGAAGGAATGACAAAGTCTGACCTGGGTGCTGTGTTTCACCTGTAGGGAGTTGAAAATTAGGATATTTATCAGCTGAGTGTGGTGGTGTTGTTTTTTTTGGTGGTTTTTTTTTTTTTTTTTTTNTGAGTATGTAATTCTTTCTCAGGAGTATGCACTATTTTATTTTCTTCTGTTTCCTAAAGCTTTGCCCGCTTGGCTTATGAGCTTCTTCAAAGAGGACTAGAGATCCCTACACAATATATCAGGTACAGAGAAAAAAAATCCACAATTCTGATATTCTGATAGGTTTTTTTTTTTTTGCTTTTTTTGCTTTTGTTTTTTTGGGGGTTTTTTGGGGGGTTTTTTTGGACGGGTTTTGGGTGTTATTTATTTTTGTTTGTTTGTTTTGGGTTTTTGTTTGTTTGTTTGGTTTTTTATGTTTTTGTTTCGGTTGTTTGTTTGTTTGAGTGGGGGGTTTTTTGGTTTGTTTTTTTTTTGTGTGTTTGGGGGGGTTTTTTTATTATTTTGTTTTTAAGTCACTGGGGACTGCTTTCAATGAATAAATATATAATTTTTTCCCATGCCAAGCACAGTGCTTGGTTGCTCTGTTCCAGCCCTCCATCAGCTGAATAGCTCCAGTGAGGGCCAGGGCTCCTGCTCAACATTCACCAAAATTTTGACACATGGAGAAGTTAATATCTAAATAAGTAAACCCGAATTCTTAGGCTTCTTAATATTTTGAAACACTTTTTCATTTATCCCCACTATTTCCAAACGTTTTTTCCTCCTTTGTCACCCTCCCAGTACCAGGTCAGAGCATGACCTGTGCAGCACCAAGGAGGTGAGCTGATATAACCACATGGATTTCCCTCTCCCACTGGGGACCAGCCATGGATTTAACACCCTCTGGCATCTCTTGGCATCAAATCTCTTTGGATTTGAGTCTTCAATTTGTCCATCAGATCAGCCATGGAGGGAGCAGAGTGAAAGAGGCCCTGCTAACACCTGGCCATGTGTTCCCAGCATCCAGGCTGGCCAGGACGAAGACAAAAGTCCTCCATTGAATCATTTTGCTTTTAGGTGTCACTTTTTAATTCACCTTGCTGAAGCTTAGGTGATGGAAAGCAGTAAATAATTCAGTTTTACTGTGAGAGGCAATGAGGTGTGACTTGCTGTTCTTTTCCATCTGTAGGAGTCAAGTTCCAAGGAAAATCAGGCTGTAATGTCCCAGCCACTCACTCCAAAGCAGACACTCACCTAGCCCCAGATTTTCTGTTTGCTGAGAGTCTGAGAATGTGCCTGAAAAAGTTACTGAATGACACCCATCTGCAATGCTGATTTATACAGTGCCTGTGCCAGGACAGAAAATCATCTGCAGGTTAAGTTGTAGTTCCACTGCAGTGAGCAGAAACCCTCCCATGCTGAGATACCTGATCCCAGGCTGCACTGCTGACAAACTCTGGCATTTTTCCAGAGTATCAGAAACTCCTAACACCCACTGTAGCCTCCTGAAGGGTCTCCAGGGATATTCATTGTCCTTTGGCATCAATCAGCTTTTCTGTAGCACTGTAAGGAAGCAATTTTCCAGCTGGTTGGTTGCTGTATGAGGGAAGAAATGTCTTTTCCAACTGATTTGGGTACCAGGTTCAGCATTTTAGAGTGGAAATTCTCCAGTGGGATGCTCACTTTAATATTGTATCTTCAGAAACCTGCAGCAGAAATAAGGGAGATTAAGGGTCTTTTAAAATATAATCTGTCATCAGTACCAGTCTGGGTCTCTGTATGATGACTGGGAAGACTGCTACTGCTCTTAAATGAAAAATGGATCAACTTCTGAACTAGCAGATGTAGAAAAAAATCAGAAATGGATGAACCTCTAAATGTCTTCAATTTATGATTGGCAAAACCTCCCTTAGAGAAGGTCATCTGGTCTTCAGTGAAAATATCCAGCTGAAATGTTGTATCAAAAGTTAATTTCTCTTATTATCAAAGGTTTAGACCCTGTGTTTCTGACCTGAATTTTTCTGGTTTTAATATCCAGCCCAAAATTCTTGTTGCACTTTATTCTTACTGATTAAAGAGACACAACACTTTTCTTTTTGGTCTCTATACAGAATTCAGTTTGTTTTTTTCTGCTAATAAATTGCTTCCATTGAACTCTTCAGGTGCTCTCACTTTTAGGTGTTTTCTCCTGTTAGTTTTTTTCTCTCACTCTGCCTCTCTAATTTTTACTGTCTTTACCAAAGTACACAAAAACTGAAAGGGTAATACCAGCCTGCTGAATGCTCCTATAGAGGCCCAATCAGCTCCCTATTCAAAGCTCTCCTGTGTGTGCATCTCAATAATTGCATTTCCTGCATCATCACACTGGAGGTCTGTGTTGATTTACTTCTATTTTATGGCTCCTGACAGAATTTATCACTGGGGAAGTGTTGTCTACCTGCCATTTTCCAGCAGACCCAACTTTGCACGTGGCACTTTGAAATGCACTTTGTTTGTGGTTGTTTTTTTTTTTTTTTTTCTGGTTTTTTTTTGTGCAGACCCAGCAAATATGAGGGGGCAATAATAGGGGGGCAAATATTTCAGAGCTCGGCCCTGTCCAAATCCTGCACTCCTCTGCCAGTTGTCATGGTCCTTGCAGGGTTCAGCAAAGCTTTTGCTTTCAGGGTATTGATGAAAATGTTGAATAGCAATGAGCTATTAAAATCACACTTGTGATTTCAGGGGAAGGGTCCTAACAAAGAAAGCTGATTTGGTCAAATTGCAGGCACTTCTCAAGAGATGGTCACCACTGAATGTGAGCATTAAATGCACCCTTGTCCTCTGATTGCCTTAATTCTTGCAATCTCTTCAGCTTTGCCCAGGAGCTGCAGTCAGGCTGATTTTGAGGCTTGCCAATTTGTCAGGTCTGCAGGTTTGAAGTGTTTGTCTCCAGTAGGTGCTGCCTTTCCACAGCTTTCAGTTACCAGGGGACTGAGATTTGTCCTCACCCTCAGCCCTGTCTCCTCCCAGAGAGGGAGCAGATGGTTTTATGGAGCACTTGGTCCCTTTCTGCATCATTTTGAACAATACCACCCCCCCTGCAGAGGTTGCCAGGAATTAAAGCAAACAAACAAACAAACAAACAAGCCCACCAACAAGCCCTAAATTTTATAAATACTGGAGTGGAGGTTTTGTGGGCTTGACAGTTCACCATCTGTCAGTTCTTGGGTGTGTAACTGGAGAGCCAAACTCTACACCTGGAGCAGAAGCTGGAGTTTTAACAGCAGAGTGGAAGGATCACCTGGGGAGTTTGTGGAGGCAGCTTGCAGAAAGCTCAGGGCTCTCAAAGCATCCCCTAACTCAGGATCCCTCTGCTCCTGTGGGAGTTGCAGGGCTCCGAGAGGTGAGGTGTAGCTCTCTCCCTCCCACAGCAGCTGGGGGGATGTCCCCAGGAGCACGGGGGAGATTTGGGGGATCCAAGGGGCTTCTCAGGGGCAGCATTGCTTCTCTCAGCTCCTGCAGCAGCAGTTGCACGTGGTGACAAATTGGTTTTTAATGCCACCTGCTGAAAACAGCTGGGTTGAGAACAATCACGAGCAAGAGGGTTTCAGACCCACCAGCGTTTCCTTCTTACAACGAGGATGCTTTTATCTCTGCAGAAGCAAAAGGAGTGAGAGAGACAGGCTCTTGGCTGCCACCACAGGTGCTGCCTGTCGGTCCCGTGGGTGCTTCCAGCTGTCACCTGGGACCGGGTCAGCAGCAGGGTCTGACCTCCCAGAGCCTCTCTGTGCTCACCTGGAACCTGCTGCAGGGGGAGTGGGTCACACCAGCCCCGGCCCTGGCTCTCACTGGACACATCCTGGACTTGCACTGTTGTGAAAGCACACCATCAGTAATAAGGGACAGGGGGAAATTGTTATTTGTGGGCGAGATTCATGTCAGTCATAGCCTTAAATTGCAAGGAATACACAATCCATGCACAGGGAGGCACTGGGAACTCTAGAAATGAAAAGAAACACTGCATTAAGGATTTTGTACTGAATCAGGTTGCTTCTCCTCAACAGCATAAAAGGACCTTTTCAAGACGAACTGGGGAGAATAGTCTTACCTAAACCTTTCTAAATGGCTCTGAATTGTCTGTGCCCTGCATTTGCTGCCTTCCTTGGCCACTGCTTCAGGAAATCTGTTCCCTAGCAAACGCCTCGGTGCCGAAGCCGAAGCATCCTCCGTGAAAGCAGCAGTGACATCTTGTGGTCCCTCCCAGAGGCCAGGCTGCGTTCCCTGCCACCCGCAGCTGTGCTGGCATCCTGGGCTCTGCCCATCCCACCTGCCCGGCCACCACCGCTGGGCTCAGCAGGACTTGGGCACAGCAGCCCCAGGCAGCTCTCACCTTTCCCTGCTCTGCCCCTCCAGAGCTGCCAAGCACAGACAGCCAGACCTCCCCCTGCTGTATCCAGCTTATCCCACTCACATCTCTTTTGGGAGGGGCTGGAGATCTTCACTGATCGCTGAGTTTCACTTTTGGGTCTCCACTCACTGTTAGTTTCACTCTTCTCTAGTTCTTAACCTTTGAATTAGGCAGTCAAGGTGAGCTGGCCAGCTGTGCTGCCTCTGCAGTTCATGGAGAGGCACCTCCCAGAGGGAATCCTCATCTGAAACACCAGTTTCAGGAGATGAGTTATCCTGGAGGTTGCTGTCTCAAAAGTCTTTTCCAGCATGAGTGACTCTTTGTTGCTTGGGCTGCACAGAGAGCCAAGGACTTTCTGGCAGCTCCAGAACAAAAAAACCCTCCTAACAGGCTGAAGTGTTTTGTGATGGGGCCCTTTCTTCTTCCCTTCCACTCTGGGAACAAAGGTGGACATAGCTTCTCGTGCAAAATTTGGTCTTTGGAAATCTACAGGTTTTTGAGGTTTCCTCCTAGAAAGGTGAAAGCTCAATGAAAAGATGTTTTTTTTCCCATGGGAAACCTATCAAAATTACTCAAGGTAACAATTTATTATTCCATTTCAGTTCAGTAACACACTGAAGCATCATGGGAAACTTTTAACTTGAATTTGAATTCCACTTACAAATATGGCTCAAAAAATTTTTATCTGCCGTGATTTTTTTAAAACTGAAAGATTGCAAAAAGAAGTGTATTTTTATTCTGATTATCTCCCAGGTTAAAGGATGGTTTTCATATCTTTCAGCTAGTGCTCAAATGCAGTAGCTTTTACTGATCCTTTCCTGCTTTGTGATATTCTCTTCATGACAGTGTCCTTTGGCAGAAGTTTATGACTGGATTTGTTAATCAGCTGTGTTAGATCCTGCCTGTAACACACTTGCCTTCTTCCCTCAGCACCAGTGGCACCCAAAATTACCTCTGTGGAGTATTACAACCACCTTTTGTACATCACCTGGACCTATGGAGGAGATGGTCCTGACCTTTCTCATTCCAGGATGCTGCATTGGATGGTCATTGCAGAAGGAAAGAAAAAAATCAAGAAGAGTGTAAGTAAACATGAGACATGAGACTCAGCTCAGCTTTGGATCTGGTTTCCAACTTGCAGATGATTGAAGTCAGACCCTGAGATCTATTGTCAAGTCAACAGGTCTCCAGGAGGTGTTAGACTTGCCCAGATGGAGTTAATTTTCAGGTCTGTAGGATATGTAAAGGCTTGCCTACACATAGCTTGTGTGCTTTTCTTTGAGCTGTCTGACCTATTTTAAATCCCCCTAAAACTGCAATGAACTCAAGTTCCATTGCTTGTTTAGCACTGTGTACAACTTGGGAAATCTAGATGTCCTCAGTGATGTGAGGGAGATTTTCTTTTCTCCTTAAGTTTTCACTGGCCATATAGTAAATGCAGCCTAAAATTGTCCTCGTTTTGCATTGTGCTCTTCTGCTTTCGTGGTTGGCCTCAGTGGGAACTGGTTGATGTCACAAGGAGCACAGAGGAGGCATCTGCTGTGATGCACAGGACTTTCTCTGCAGTATTTGGAGTGAGCAGGTTGATTTCAGGAGGCAGTAGTGTGGTTTGTGTCCCATCTCTAAGCTGGTGTCCCTTGACTGTGCAGGTAACACGCAATGTGATGACTGCAGTGCTCAGTTTGCCTCCAGGGGACATTTACAACCTCTCAGTGACTGCTTGTACTGAAAGAGGCAGCAACACTTCCGTGCCCCAGCTTGTGAAATTGGGTAAGAGATGCTTGTTCCTAAATTATTAACTCACCCCACTGGTTTGACTATAGAGTAACTCTGTCAGCAGATGCAGCAATTCCTTATTTCTGAGTTATGTACCTGGGAGCCCATTTCTTCTGCAAAGCTGAGATTTTCACCTCACCTTGCTGTGAAGATTGTCTCATTCCTGGGTGTGAAGCTGCTCTCCTAAAGTGGTTCTGCTCAAGAGGAGCAAGAGTGGCAGGATTTGACTGTGAGTGGAAGCAGGAGAGTGGAAATGACTGAGTGCCTTGCTGAGAGAACACCTCAACTTCTCAGTTGCTTGCCTAAGGTCTTGAACACATGTAGGTTTTGAGAATGGCAAATCAGGCTTCAGAGATGAACTTTTCAGTACAAAGCAGAACCTTCCTTTGTACCTTTCTGTTTCAGACAAGCCTATTTCTATGTCTCTCTGCCACTTGGCCTGCTTTCCTTTCTCCCCTCCCCTTTTCCTGGACATCTGCAAAGTCTTTCAACACCAAAAACTTGCCCTTAAATACAAATGAATGATAGCACCCTTTATAGAAACAGACCCATGAATGTGGAACCCAGCTTCATTTTAAGTGAAATAAGTGTAATACACTCAAAAAAACCAAAAGAAAGCTGGAGAGCTCGATCCTGAAGGTAAGAGTTTAAAATATAACTTTCTACCTAATATCTTTCTTGGGAAGAAGACTGGACACTGCACCATTGTACCTTAAGAAATTTTAGTTCTCTTTTGAGTGTATGTGGAATTGTTGAGCCTTAGGTAGCCTAAAACTCTGAAATTTCCAAGTCTGCCAAACTGCTTTTGCAGGCGTTAACTCCACTGAGAGGGTGGGTAAGGCAGAGTTTGTCCTCTCGACATGAATAATAATCCTTCCATGAGTCATTGTGAAAGAAGTAAATTTAAAGGACTCTATAATTTCTAATTGGATTAGAGGTTTTGAAACAACCATTGTCTATTTATATTTCTCAAAATGCTTAAAAAATCTCTTAAATCTCCTAAACTGTGCTGAGACACAATCTGAAGTTTTTGCAGGTCTTCTTACCAAAGGCAATATTTGAAAGACACAGACAAATTCCATGAATTGTGTACACCCTGCAGCGTGGTTGTGTCTTCCTGTCCTTTCCTTATGGACAGGCACACTTGTTGAGCTCAGATGGGATTTTGCCTTTCAGTGACACCAGAGAGAAGATGGAATGGATTCCATTTTGATAAATACTTTCTAGACTTTTGGGTGTAGGGTTTTTGGTTGGGTTGAGTTTGATTTATTTATTTATTTATTTTTCCCTTTATGATGTTTGCACTTTGAAAAGACAAAAGTGGAGATATTTTGCCAGAGGTTTTCCCTCTCCCTTTCTGAGGGGAGCAATGGGAGTTGGAATTAGCAGTGGTGGAAACTGACTCTAAGTGATAGACGACTCAGCACTTGGCAGTCACTTAAGCAATCCTGCCAAATGTTCTTCCCTCCACGATGTTTGCTTCATCCTGGCAACTTTCCATCTGCAGAAAAATCAAGCCATTTGCTGGAAGAAAAAGGAGGATTTGCTTGGGATGCTGCCCAAATGCAAAACTCGTATTTCAATTGAGGCCATTTTTTTTTAGCTGGAGTGAGGGATGGAATGTGTTTCTGAGTCCAGGAGCAGATATATGGATGTAATTATGGGAGAGGGACACTTTCCTGTGTAGCACTGGGACAATGTGTGCACTGCAAGCCCCGTGCCACACATGACTCTGCCTCAGTCCCTGCCCAACCCTTTCTGTAATGCCAATATTGCTTGGGCAGACTCCAACCCCAGAACACAGATCTGATTTTTTTCAGGATCAGATACATCTCTAAGATGTCTGTAACTACTTGAGGAAGTCCCTTGTGCCAAGGTTCCTGTGACAGCACCTCACAGAATAACAAATTATTTGTGAAGGGGAAATAATAAACCCAGAAGGTTCTTGTGCATCATCCATTGCATGCAGTGTGTCAGAATCCTGAAATTGGGACATTGTTTGAGAATTACAGCTTTAATTAAACATCCAGAGAATAGGAGGTCTGAAAACTGTGCAGAACAGCTCAGAAATGTACAACCCAAACTCTGCAGTCTCTGAAGGCAAAGCAGAAGAGCCCAGGAGGCCTGAGGTGTGGAAAGCTGGGGATTGCCAGTACCCATCATGTGAAGACATCAGGATGAACATCAGGTGTTTAAATAATAATGAGGAGAAAAAGTATCTCCCAGTTTAGCACTCCCCTTGGGCTGTTTGCTCCTCTCCTGGTCCTCAGGGTTTCCCCCAGTGTTCTGTGCTCTCCATTCCCCAGGCTGGTTTGGCTGTGGTTACACTGGGGGCTCCACAGGCAGGGAAATGGCCCTGGAGGCAGCAGCCAAGGCCACTGGGGCCAGGGGGGCTGACTGCAGCCCCCCACCCATGTCCATGTCTCACAGCACCTCTGATGCCATCACTCCCAGGACACCTCCCACCTGGCGCTCTTGTCCCAGGAGTGTCCCCTGCTCTAACAGACTCTTGCATTTGTTTGCCCACTGTCACTTCATCCAGCACAAAAGCAGTGAAAATCAAAACAATTAATTGAGGACCTCTGGAGATCTGGACCTCTGCATTCCTGTAGTTCATGGAAGTGAACACAGATCCAGTGGCCCTTAAATGTTAGACAAAGCTAAAAAAAACACCCAACCAACAGACAAAAAAAAAAAACTACAAGTTTTGTTGTTGTTTTATTGTCGAGGCTGAAATGGACTCGGGGGAGAGAAATTCTCAGCTATAGCCATGAAGTGCTTTGCCTGTAAGAAACGAATGTATTCTCACACACTGAGCCACAACAATCCCTGTTCTCAGGCTCACTTTGAGTCAGCATAAGAGCAGGAATGAGAAATAACTCCCACCTGCAGAAAACAGTACGTGAGAGCTTTCCTAATTGGTTAGAGTAATTGTTTATGCTTTTTAGCCTATGGTGTTATGGAGTCAGAATAGTAACCAGTGGAATACTGTTTGTAGTGAAGTACACTGTAAATTGTGTCCAGTTCTCAATAAATTGGCTGGTTTGCATTTGAGGAAAAGAACACTGCTTGGTGTTGTTCGTGACTCTACAGAGACACTTCTATTTTTTTTTTTTAACTGGTAACGGGCTAAGTATTTCCTCTGCTGCAATTAAACAAACCTAGGCAGCCTCTGCTTGTGGGAAAGCTGCTCCTTTATGGTCTCCTGGGCAGGCCTTGTGGAGAAAAGCCTTCTGAAGCCAAATTTGTTGCTAACAGGTGGGCAGTCATCTTCTCTGAAAGAGTTCCTGCTAACACTGTCCTATTAATAGAATCCACTGATCATCCTCAAACAAGGGCTCTGCTGAAAAGGGAAGTGAAGTAATTATCCATCTGTCCAAACAGAGAAGAGCTTAAATAGAGAAGAAAAACCAGCACACTTCATCATCTTCCCATTTTACAGTGGCAGTTTGTCATCATGAGAGGATTTACATTGGTAGACTTTGCCTGGAGGAAATGAAAGCTGGAAGGGCATCAGGCACTGCTTTCACTTTTTCGTTTTTCTCAGTTGTCTGGAAAGTTAAAGATAATCTTAATGAAAAGAGATTTTTCTCTGCCACCAGAACCAGCCCCTCCGAAATCACTGTTTGCTGTCAACAAGACTCAGACCTCTGTGACTCTGCTGTGGGTGGAAGAAGGAGTAGCTGATTTCTTTGAAGTCTACTGCCAGCAGGCTGGATCTGGCCAGGAAACAAAAGTCCAGGTATGTATCTTTTCTTTGGTGTCCACTCTTCATCCCAGATTAAACTTTTAAAAGCTAAACTACTGAAGCCATACTTTAAAAACTAAAATATTTAATTGTTTTCTAATATTAAAGTTGACTTCTATCTTATTGATGAGATTATGTAGCTGGTTAGGGAGAAATTATGTTTATCCAACAGTGTCAGGGTTTGGCTACACATGGAAATGGCTCTGATCCACTGTGCAAAACCTAACAGGCCACAAAACTAAGGGAATGTCCATGAGCAAGAAGGGAAAAATGGTCAGGCAGCTTCATAAGGAATGGTAAAAATAGATGTATTTACATGCCATGAGCTCTCTTATACAGTATCTAATTATTTCTGGCAGACTTTATTCCTGGTTTTGGGATATGTTAAGTGAATTTCAGTAGGAGCTTCCTTGCTATTCAAAGAGTACCTTTATGCAAATGTGGCTGCTCCTCATGCATTTTGTCTCGGGGTATTTTCTTCAAGACCCACCTTCTGAGCCTCACAAATGAACCTCCTTTTCTCTCTCTCTGGTCAGGTAACTGTGCCCAGAGGCCAATTTAAATATGTAGTATTTAAACTGGCAATGCTGTTCAGTGCAAAGTAGAGAGCAGTAGTAGTTTTAATTCCTTGACATTCAATGCTGTGCAACATGTGAGGTTTACTTTGTGCTTTAGCTGATGGCATAATGAATCACTCTGACTGCATGCCACAAAACATTATTCTCTCATGTGGGCTGTGACACATAATGGGGAATCATTCAGAAAGAAGTGAAAAATTACCTACTTAAACCACTGATTACCACAAAAGACTTTCACACTCTTTAATCCTGTGGAAGATCAGTCTGAATTATTTAATATTCTTTTAGAATTGAGACAGACAATGGCTAAAGGAAAAAAAAATTGTTTAAATGCACTTTGATCTTTTGGATAGTTTAGATTCCGTGTCTACATTCCTGTTTTTTCACACTGAATAGAATAGCAAAGGCTGTGAAGTCTTATCATCACTTACCAGAGAGTCAAAATAGTGATGAGATCAGGCAAGGAAAGCACCACAGGATTTGTAACTTTAGCTCAGAGCAGATCTGTTTTAAGAATATCAGGAAAAGGCTGCTTCATTTGGCAGATGCTTCAGTGGGTGTCTCATTTGCTGATGTGAACATCTGGCACTGGATAATGCACAGAGATTGTCAGCTCACTCCTCATTAGATTCTTTCTAATCTAAAAGAGTTTCTTTTCTGTCTCCATGAGAAGCTGGGAAGGGCTCCTTTCTGAACTGTAAAAAGGGATGCTTTCTAACTAGACTGGTGAAAATTCTTTGTGATTTTCCATGCTAATTACATGAACATGTTTGTCCCTTTCCTGCATCTTTAAATCAGTGAGATGAAAAGCAACAGCTCTCCCATTTTTGAACATCTTGGATTTGACTTGACGAATTTAAACTTCCCAGAGGGCAAAATGGATACATCCAGCCAAGCCCGGTTGCCAGAGTGTGGCTCCTCCTTCCAGCTCAGGCAATAAAAGTCTCCTCCCTTTCACTCACGTGCATGTGATTTCATCTGCACAGAGCTCCTCAGAATTGCTCTGCAGCAGGAGCCTTCAATTAGGCCATGAATGACTAATTTGATATTTGCTCCTGCAAATGTCCAGTGCTTGGGACTTGTTACAGCACCTTAAATTCCCCATCTGGGGTGAGTTCATTCATAAAACTTCTCCTTTTTTTCCCTGGTAAACCACTGGCTCAATGTCTTTATTTTTACAGCTGTAACTTACCCCTGGTTCTGCTGGACAATCCAGAAAACTGAGGGCCTTAAGGGTCTTTTTCTTTAAGTCAAATGCATGTGTTGTTCTTGTGTTTGTTTTCTCTTCCTCTATCAGCATTTTAAACCCCACAAAAGTGTTCACAAGGGTCATAGTAATCAACACATTGTATAAATATGTTATGTAGGGTTTCTGCCAGCTAGAAGAACTGAGGTGTAGGGTGGTTGATCATAATTATTACCACAAGGCTTTGCTCTTTGTTTTTCCACCCTGGCCACTCAGAAGGGCTCAGAGGTCTGCACACCCAGAGGAGCTGCCTCAGAGGCAGGGATGGGATGCATTCAGATCAGGGCTGTGCTTTCCTTCATGGCACAGGTGCTGACTGCCTTGCCTGTTCTTTGAATAAAAATAGCTTTGTTTTCCTCCCACCTGTGTGCTTTGGTAACCAGAGCTCATGAGCTGGGCCCACCTTTGGGCTGTCCTGGAGGTCACAGTGGTTCATGTGCCTGACCAACCCACTCTGGGACATCTGTGCTTCCCTCCCCAAAAGGCTCTGGGGTTCCTGGAGTGCCCTGGGATGTTCTTGCTGCTCTGTTCTCCCCTGTTCCTCCCCCTTTTCCTGCCAGGCTATCTGCCTGGAGCCTGGTTACCTTTCCTGTGGTTCAAAGTGCTGATTGCTTCCACCAGCTCTGACTGAACCCACCAGAAACACAGAGCACTGATTTATTTGTGCTCCTGCATGAATGGGAGAGACAAACCCCAGTGTGTGTGTGCTTCTCCCCGTGTCTGCAGGAACCTGTCACTGTCTCTTCCCATGTGGTGACCATCTCCAGCCTGACCCCTGCCACTTCCTACAACTGCAGCGTGACCACCTTCAGCCACAACAGCCCCAGCATCCCCACCTTCATTGCAGTTTCCACCATGGGTAAGCAGCTCTTCCCTGCTCTCTTCTTCCTCATCCAGCTGCATCTGCTTCCCCTCGCTTTCCAAAGCTGCGTTTTCTAATGCTGGCCCCAGGGCTGGTTTTTATCATGAAAAGGCTGCCAGATGGGGATGGGGATGGGGGAGCAGCTTTGGAAAACCCTTTAAAAAGGCCCCACTTGGGGAAAATGTAAACCAGGGGCTCCGTTCTGTGCTGGGTTCTAGAAATCGGGGATGTAGTTTTTGGTGTCAGTACTAAACATCAGGGGGCTGCTTTGATGGTATTTATGGAGGAAAATGTTTCCTCAGCCAAGCCCAAACAAGAGGAAGACCACATTGATAAGCTGCAAAGGCTTTTCTGCATTCAGCAGAGAAGGGAGAGAGGGGAAGGGTCTCTGCAGGGCCCTCAGCAGGCACAGCCAAAAGGCTCCTGATGGAGGATCCCTGGCCATGTCATTTTCCAGAGTAATTAAGCAATATCAACCCAGTATATTACAGAGCCCCAGCTTATTATTTTGCTTCTGGGTCAGGAAAAGCACTGATTATTGTGGAAGAGCAACTTCAGAGCAGAAATATGCTTTGGAGACATAGATGATGATGAATAATCTGTATTTTGTATTACCTTCACCATTTTCTCTTGTGTTATAAATGTCAGCTAAAAAGGAGAAGAAAATAATAAATCAGAACGCGCCAAAGTTTAACAAAAATGGCAGAGTGAAGTCATTTCCCCAAAGAAATTTTCTAAGAGCAATAGCTACTCAAACTCTCCCTTTATCTCCTGTGGTAGATTTTTCTCTCTGTAACACTCCAGGCTCTTTGAGATAAGCTTTTAAAAAATAGCATTATCAAAACTCAGGGAGAAACAAAACAAAACTGTCATTGCTTCTGAACTGAATAACTGAGAGTCACTTTCTGTGTGCACAGTCACTGAGATGAACCCCAATGTGGTGGTGATCTCTGTCCTGGCCATCCTCAGCATCCTCCTGATTGGGCTGCTGCTGGTCACTCTTGTTGTACTCAGGAGAAAACACCTACAAATGGCCAGGTAAGTCCAGATTTATGCTATTAAANAAAAAAAAAAAAAAATTCAGACAGCAACAAACACATCGTGACAATGATTTCAGCTGAGAGTGCTTTTCCAGAAGAGCTGTTTTGCTGCTGCTGAGGGGCAGAACATCTCCTCCTCCTGTCTGCTCTCATTCTTGAGCTGCCTGACAAACCTCAGCCTTTGTCCCGTGTCGAGCTTTGCAGGACTGAGTCCACAAGAGGTGCAATCCCTTATTACAAAAGGCTTGTGTCAGGAACATAAATGTTAATTGGGATCTGAGGCAACTGGGCATGAGCAGGACATCAAGATGCTTTGCAAGTCTTTGATGTGGTTTGAAACAGATTTTTCCGTATCAACAGATAGCATTTTCTAGAGAGTCTCTCTCTCACCGTTTGCCACTCATTTGTACCTGAATATTGACATTCAATTTCCTTTTCTAGGTGATCTTACCTGCAACAGTTCACTTTAATGTGGGTTGTTATGGCCTGTGTGAGCTGTGGGAGTTTCCCCAAACCCTAGATAATTGCTTTACCTACTGATTTTGAGCTTGTCACAGAGTCTTTGTCTTTTTATAATCTCTGTGATATATTTTAAATTAATTTACTGTACTATGTCAAGAAAGGAAATTATTTCATGTAAAAACAAACTTACACATAAAATCATGTACTTAAAAACCTAGCAGATGCTTCATTTTGTGGGCTGTGTCTTGGCTATGAATTCCCTGCAATAGATGGCCACATCACACATATTTTTCAGGTTATCTTTTTAAGAAAACATTATGTGGTTTGTCCCTTTTACGTGTAGCTGCCTCCGTGAAAATCCCAGCTAAATTAATTCTCTTTCCTATTTAATTACTGTGCAGCCAGCCCAAAGCTTTTTCTCTTCATCACTGCTTCTAGCCATAGAAGATAAACACCCCGGGAGGAAATTTTAAAAATAAATCCAGTAAGAAGCTGCAAGCAATTGTTTGCTTAAATCAAGAAAATAGTCAAGTCAGTTTATAATTCAGAGCTGAAAATAATGGACTTGTGATGGAGACACTACTAGAATGTTGTTCAGGATTTTTTTCTTTTCCTTACAGTTATTTTCTTAACAAAAAATTACCTATAATTATCCTGTAAAAAGGGTATAATTAAACAACTTCTCCTTAGAGTGGGAACAGTGAATATTTAGTATAGAAAGGTAAATATTTAAAGTGTACTGAGGCCAGAAACCATTGCTAGTGCCAGACTGTGGAAAGCACAGATCCGGACAGAAGATAAAGTCTATTTTAGAATTTAATTCTGTTCAAGCATTTTTAGGTAATTTGATCTCAGGTGGTGTTGAAAATTTACTGTTTTTGGACAACTGTGTTAAAGGGTTTTAGATATGTTTATTGCAGATTATCTCAGGCCTCAGACAGATGTGACTGTTCAGCACTTCCCTGCAACTCCAGGAGTTCTCTGTTAAATCAAGCTCTTTGCAAGTGTTGTGAATCCAAAAACATTAATTTGTTATTTAATGCTCTTCCTGAAACAGGGAGTGTGGGGCTGGAACCTTTGTGAATTTTGCATCTTTAGAGAGAGATGGAAAGCTCCCCTATAACTGGTGAGTGTTGGAAGCAAGGCTTATGTTTCTCCCCCATCTCTGCTTTTTGGCAAATGTTATCTGTAAAGTGTTTATTTTTTATGTCACTGCTGTCCCTCTTTAGGATAAAATTACAATGCTTGTTAATTTAGTATTTTATTCCTTGAATGTATTTTATTTCTTGAATAATGACTGAAGACATGCATTCTGTCACCTGCTATTTTTAGTAGGCAATGATGTATTTACATCACCTATGCCAAGTTGCATAGGTGAGTTTTGGGAGGATTTTTTTTTCCCTTTCTCTTACAGATATATTTCCTAGAATAACACAACTGTAGAAACTTGATCTGTAAATCCATTAGCACTTCCATATGTTTACAGCCAGGAGTAAGCTTATTTGTAGATGACTAATTAGCAACTCTCTTCATGCAGTGCCTTTAATTAATATTTCTGTATGTTACAGGAAAAGGACAAGCCAACTCAAGTGTATGCTGTAACTTAATGTTCAGTGCTGATGAAAATATAACAAAAAACCCCTAAACACATCTTGCTAGTCTAGAAAATCACATGCAAGGGTTGCAGGCACTGCTATGGACTCAAACCTGAAGAGAAGTATTTGAACAAAGAAAATCTGTAGGATTAGATTTTAGGGAAGTAAAAGGCTCTGAGAGCTACCTGAGTGGCACCAGTGTGGTCATTTCCATTCCTATTTTGATAATCAAATTAGTGGTAATGACAGACCCAAAATTTACTGTTCTGTTATTAGCAATCCCTGCAAAAAACCTCTTCTCTTTCAAGGCAAGTCCCAGCACAGATATTGAAAAGCATGACATCAGCCCCATTCCAGTGGGCCAGAAGAAGAAAATATGTGCCTTTACACCCATGGTCAGCTTTGCTGACAGCAGAAGAAGTTGGGAAGCAAAGTTGGTGCACAGGGAGCTGCTTCCATGATCTCACAGGACACAGCCTGCCAGCCAGGCTGGGCTTAAATGGATTGACACTGCACCACCACAAGCCTTTTTTGCTAATAAGCCTGCAAACAGAACTAACAAGCCCAGCAAATCTTGTCAATGTCTCACTGTGCTGCTAATTAACTGGATATTAAACAAGCTTCACTTGCTTGGTTTAGCTTTAATAGCAGCCAGCTGTATGCAGTACAAATGAAACCATCCCTCAGCTTCTCTTGCTTGGGCCACATTAATGGCAAAAAAGGCAGAAGATCAAACACTCGTTTTAATTAAATAGCCAAGCTTGAATGAAATTATTAAACTAGCAACAGACATCATTAAAACCATAAAAGGCTTGCGCTTTTTTTGTTTGTTTTTAATGGGGAGGGAATTAATAGGTTTGGATGTGAAAGTTCTTGTTGCTTGATTTAGTATATATGTATGTGTGTGTATATGCTTTTATGTATACATACATAAATTAAGTTATAAAAACATAAACTGAGGAAAGCATTCCTGCTTAATATCTCCACAATTTTTTTTTTTTTTGTAAGTGAAGGCAGTGTGTCCTTATGGTCCTTACTTCTCTGAGAGTTGTTCTGTGTGCCTCTGTTGTCTAATGTCAAGCTCAGATTCACAATCCATCAAGGCAGCCAGGTGGGAAATGTGGCCCTAAAGACAGAGAGAAGAATTGGCTCATTCCAGGGATCTTGTCAGGGAGCTATGGGCACATCCACTAATTCCCAAGGGAAGCTCAGCTCAGCAGAGTTTTCAGGATTTGAGCAATCTCTGCATCTCTTTCTTTTAATTAAGCTGTTCAGTATGCCTGAGCAGGATGTGAAAGACTGCATGATTGCAGAAAAAACCAGTATTGTATTTATTGGGCAATTTCATATTTTCATATGTCGAATAAAATCAATTGGTTTAGCTGTAAATAGTTAAAGAATATAAATCAGTTTGCAAGAATGTCAGCCAGTGGTTTGATAAAGTGTGGAGAATTCTTGTGAGGATTGACAATGGAATAAGCCCAGGCTTGAATAATTCCTGCTGCCTCTGCCAGCAAGAGGAAGTAAAAGCCTCACATGGAGTTTGTCAAAGGGAAGAGAAGTAGTCCAGCAACATCATCACTTCTCTCTTCTGAGCCTAATGGAAACCTCTGTGGCACCAGAGATCTGTTCATGGAAAACCAGGTTTCATCCTCAGTCCAGCCCCACAGAAACTCAAACAAGAAATGAGCCTTAAGGCTCTGATTCTGCAGTTGCTGTGGTTTGTGATTAACCAGAAAGGGCTCTTGCCTCTGGCTGACCCCCACGGCTCCTGCCAAAGCTTGGGGCAAACCCTGCAGAAGAAACTGCACTGCCCTTTTCCCCTGCAGCAGCAAAACCCACTAAAGCATGACTTGGAGTTTTCACTGCATGGGCAGAAGATTTTCTCACTGGCTGGAAAATTGAGATTAGAGATGACTGCATTTGGCATGACTAATTTAGCAGGGAAAACACAGTCTCTACCAACTTCATAGGGGCCAAGAGGACTGAACAGGAAAATTTAACTTTGTGGTTCCTCTATAGAAGAGCTGCAGTTAGAATGGTGTCACTTTTAAGGCAGCAGATTTTCTGCTGGGAAAAAACCACACTGAGGGTGTATTTGGCTAAAAAGAAATCCTTCTGCTGGAGCCAAGTTTGTTTAAGTTTCCTAAGTTTTTCATATTTGTGAAGTACCTGCAACCCATTTCACCAACAGGTAGAACAGGACTGAGTGGGTTTCCTGAATTAATGCACAGCAGAACCTTGTGAACAGCTTGCAAATACAGAAGTTTAAAATTATTTTATGCTCATATTTCCTTCAGCCACAGTAAAATCTTCTGTGAATAGTTATTCATGGAAATCACAGTTAGAAGATCTGATCAAGCAATGTTTAGATGGAAACCTAAGAGAGAATTTAAAGCACCCTGCAAAATGTTATTTGGATGCCTTGAGAAATCTGACTCAATAGAGTATTAAGAGAGATTGGAAGCATCTGAATTTATCTCTCCTATAGATCTTCTGATATCCACAGGATCACTTGCAAACGTGGGAGATTATTGTAGCTGTATGTGATTAAAAACAAACCATGGCAGTGCTGAATATCTCAAAACATCAGAAAATAGGCTTACTACCACCCATGCAATGGCTGGAAATCTGTTGATGCTGTTCTCCTACCCATCTTACTCTCTGAAAATTTGAAATAACAGGCTTGAATAGATATGATAAGACACACTTATTTTGACTATGCAGAATTTTGTGTTGGATAGCTGAAAATCCTGCAGAGGGATTAAGGAATAAAAATTAGGTTAAGGACTAAAAATTCTAGAGATGCTAATAATATTCTTATGAAGCAAGTAAGAACTAGGATTTATGGGTTTAGCTGATTTTTAAAATAGAATTTGCTGATCTCCTGATTTCTGTTTGTCTTACTAACTCTCCTCACTTTTTCATCTTTATGTGTGTTATTTATTAATGCTCACAGGCGTAGAAGTGTATTTGCTTTCCTAACTCTGCTACCCTCATGCCTTTGGACTGATTATCTTTTGGCATTTTATATTAATCCTTGGTAAGTGATTTACTTATTTTTCCATATGCAATGTGTAAACAGTGTGAATTTCTATTACATGAAAGATGTGTGGTACCTTTGTTTTCAAACGGGTCAAAGCTTTTGAAATATAATTTTCTTCCACTGGAACATGGACTGGAGAGGATGTGGGTATCAAAGTATTTGCTACCCTGCTTCATCTGCTTTATCTCTTTATGCTCCAACCCATTTTGGTATTAAAAAGCTAATCTTGCAGTGGTCATCACATCCATCTCATTGCTGTCTTTGCAACTTTTTACTGCTTCATTACGAGTCCTGGCTTCTTCTGTCCTGGTTATTTACATGTTCACTGCCTGGCACTGACTTCTGCTGCTGCTGTTCTATTACTAAAATTGCTTGATTGTGCCCCACCTGTTTGGTGTGTGATGTCCAATACTTTTGTTTTTTAAAGGTGCACTTATGCTCTCCTGGCATCAGTAAGAGTTTTCCTTTTGAGAAAAAACAGTTCACTGAGGCTGGATACAACTAGGAGTCCCAAAGAGTAAAAATAGGGTCACTGGGTGCACCTCTCATTGTGTGTGTGTGTATTTAATACTCTAGTCTATAAATAATTCAGAAGGATTTAGTAAACAACTGATTGTTTTTTTTGAAAATACCTAACAAAGCCACTCACCTACTTAGAACTAGAATTGCTTTACAACCATTTAAGAAACAATTAGAATTGACTAGGATCCAAAAGTGCTTAATTAATGTAAAGAAACTTAAGTTCCTGATGGTCTTGAGTCCAACATATAGGGTTTTACAAAAAAAAAGGTGGTGCTGAGGTTAAGATTTTATTTCCCAAGTGTTTTCCCTGGTCTTACCATGAGGCACCAAAGCCCTGGCAGGCAGACATCAACACCTTCAGCACAGGCATTTTTGGAGACTGATTTTCCTTGAGTTACAGTGGGGCTGTAGGAAAACCCATCCCCATTTTCAGTGGGCCCAGAAATGAGAGTGTTTATGTAAGTAAAGAAAGGTCCATTCCTTCTGTCAGGAAAACAAAAGCTGTGTTCTCCACGCTCACTGAGGAGCACGTGGGGGTCCTCCCCAGCTCTCCAAGGTTCCTGTTGTATTGACTTGGAATTTGGCTGCTGTAAACCCAGCTACCCCTCGAGTGGTGGAGGCTCAGGCCAGCAGGTGATGATTTTGGAGGCCACACTGAGCTCTTTTAGCTCTCTGATGGTCAAGAAGCCCAGGGTGGGCACTGTCAGTGCTGCAAAATGAGCTGGCATCTTCTTTTGCCCCTCTGCCTTTTTTTTTTTTTCTTTTATTATGCATTAACTTGCCTTCCCAGATGGGAGCCTTTCTTCACTTCCCCCTTCAACCAATCCACCTGTTTTAGTCTGGATGATTGAGTTTACAGGAGCTGGAGTGGAATGAGATGAGATTAATCCCTCTCTTTGTATTTTAATCTGTAGAGTAAATGGAATAATGGATGAAACACCAGCTAATATTTCAAATGCCTTTGTTTTGCACACAAGTTGGTTTACAATATTTATGAGCATTCAGGAAACAATTGCAATGCTAAGAAACAAAGGGCTCTTGAGACTATCAAAGCACACAAAATTCTTCCTGAGAAATGTATGTCAATCATTTGTTTCATTGCCTCTTGAAGTGTTCCTTGGAGAAGCGTTCTTAGAAGCATTCCCATCATAAAGAGCATTTAGGTATTTTTTTTTTTTCCTTTTCAAATTAATTCCTATGTGCCTGACATTAAAAGGTTTACCACAGTCACAGGGGATGGAGATGTGTTGAATAATTTAGTGGAATTAACTTTAAGATTTCATTGGAAAAAAGTCTTTGAAGGTGGAAAATAAATAGTACTGGTTTAGATGTACAGTACATATAAATGTACAGATAATGTGATAGGCTGAAGAGGTTTATAATATTGAATCTCCACATTAATATAAAGCTAGCTCTTGTTAATTCTGCAGGCAAAGCTCCTCATCTAAATGGAAATGTACCTTGACCAAATAAAAAAATATTAGTACAGGTTTTGGCTGCTCTAGAAACTGAACATTTTGTAAAACTTAATTTTGGAAAGTACTCTTTTATTGTTTCTTAATGAAACTTCTAAACTGAACCGGGCAGGAAAATAAAAATACTCAATTTTAAATTTTTTTCTGTGTATTTTCATTATTTAGAATTTAAAAGTCTTCTCCTTTAATTTACCAGTTGAAGCTGTGAACCAAGTGATCTAGAAATAATTTTCATATCATCATGAAATTAAAATAGCATCATTGTAAGGTGGAAAATGAAGAGCAATTGTTCAATGCCCAGGAATTTAAAAAAATGACACTACTAAAATTCCTTCTGAGTAAGCAAGAATCTATTTGAGCTCTGTGGCTGATTGAAGAGAGGAGATCAGTATTTTTAGACCTCTCACCAGGTTATTCCAGGGAGCTTTCTTTGTGTATTTAATCTTATTGTTTGTTTAATTTCTTTATGCAACAACAAAATGAACACACACCCCCCTCCCAAAGAGCCACGTGGTGGTAGCTGGTGTAGGGCAGTTCCTCAGCCCAGTCCTTTGGGTTTTACTGCTTAACACCAGCAAAAACCTGCTCACAACTGTTGCCAGTGAATTACATCGCTTGTAAATCATTGTTTTACATGGCTGGCACAATTATCTCCAGCTGTTAAAAGCCAATCAAATTATCCAAGGTTTGAGCTTGAGTCCTGCTGAGGTCAGTAGGATATTTGCCATTGTTTTCATTTATCATCATGAGCAGGTTATGAGACAGGGCCTTTCTTTTTTCCTTCACCTTTTCTTGAATTTGCAAGTGGTGGCCTTGTGCCTTTGCCCAAAAGATGCTTCTCATTTCCAGTTTGCATTCCCAGTGTTGACATCCAATTTCTGAGCTCACCTGGGCTCAGCCCCAGCCCACCCAAAGCCAATGGGTCAGGATTTGTAGGGAACCCATGGCTTTTTCTGGGCACAGATTTTCCTTTTCACTGCCAGGTCATTTTCACAGCCACAGAATAGGATTTGCATCCTGTTGGAGTTGACAGAAATTTTACTATCAGCTTAAAATTGTCCAAGTTATCATCAATAATCTCCTCCTGAGTATGATGAAAAAAAAAATAGACGTTCTTAAATCAATACTGTCTTGCATAAAGGTTGTACAACAGTTTAATGAATGAAAAACGCTTCCTTTTTTTTTTTCACAGGAGTAAAAATGGATTAAAGAAGAGAAAGCTGACCAAGTACGTAACTTCTTTGATATTTAAAGGGATAAGTCTTAGGCTAAACAGGCATTATGGATTATATGGCATAGTAGCATCACAGTTAGAAATACAGAAAACTTCTTGATAGACATATCCCCAGACAGATATCTGAAGGCAGAAAAGGAACAATAATTGGACAAGAACAATTCTGCTCCACAGATCGTAATAAAACATACAAAATTAGTCATCAGGGAAAAGATCAATTATCCAACTTAGTGATTTCAACAGAGTTTATCCTTAGTTAAAAATTGCAAATGGTGAAAAGCCTGGGATGTATTTGTTTGTAGTGATATTTCCCCCTTGGCATGGGGCTCTCATTGCAGTTGTTGCTGGAACATGAGATCATTAATGCCAGCAAGTAAACAGGAGTAATTAAGTGGTGATAAGACAGGTTCCTTTGGGCATATTGCCTCGAAGTAAATGAGAAGATTGCTGTGTACATGCTCCAGTAGCTTGTAAATTAGAGTATGATAATTAGGTGAGGGAAGCTGTTTACCTGTGTTTCCTTACTCAGAGCATCAGCCTAATTATTTCTGTGTTGTGTTCAGGGGCTGTGCCTGACTAACAGACAGATCTCACCTGGCAAAAACAGTGTGGAAAGGTGGGAGTCACTAAATCAAGGCTAATTCATACCTACTGAAGCCCTCAGTACACTCTCATACCACCTTTTTTAGCCACCATCTCTCTGGGAAGAGGGTTTGACTTATAATTACAAATGTGTTTAGTTCTCAAAGCCAGCAGAGAAAGCAGTCAGGGCAGTGGCACCCAAAATGCAATACACCCACCATTTGGTGGCCCTGAACCACCAGGTGCATCCTTATTTCTTTCTAGCATTAACAGCTGCAAATAGATATTTATGACTTGAGAGTACTCTGGGGGAAAGGAATGAAAGCTACCACAAAAACTGGAATATTTTTTACCTGATTTCTCTGTATTTTTCCTTTAAAGCCCTGTCCAGCTGGACGATTTTGATGGATACATCAAGGATATGGCCAAAGATTCCGACTATAAATTTTCTCTGCAATTTGAGGTAAATCTCTGAGGATTCAGCCCTCTGCTACCTGCCATGCCCAGACCAGCTTTTTCAAGATGTAAAGGCTGCTCCTGTGTGCTCTGTGTTGGTCCCTGTGTGGTGTTGCTGGGCAGGCCAGCTTCCCTCCCTCTTCTGCAGAATTTGCAAGTGGAACTTGGTGTGGTTAAAGCCTGCATTTAGTAAACTGATTGGAGTGGCTCAGCACGTTCAATTTAATTGTCAGAACAACACATTTGTTTCAAGTTTAGGACATGCTGGCAACCTGAATTAAATTTGGGAGTTTAATGGGTTTATTTTATATATTTAATGCCCTCAATTTGAGAGGAAGCATTGAAATGAGGAAGTGGCATCAGAAATCTCTATAAGAGCAAGGTGGTTTCTCTGAGACAAGTTCAGCTGCATTCTCTTAATTACCCAAAATTTAAAGTCAGTTTAGTAGTAAAAAGCTAAACCCCATCCCTATCCTAGGGCTGTTTCCCAAAGATTTAAGCATGGAAAGGAGTGGGGAGGACTCCTGGGTGTGACCATGATCCCTTCCTGGCAGCAAATTCCCCTGATGCACCATATATTAGATACAACTAGTGAAAATAATGACCAGAAAGGTCTTCCAAGCATTCCCCTAAGACAGAAAACGACTTGAGGACTTCAAGAAGCCTCTTGAAGGGGGGCAGATGGCCACCACAGAAATTAGCAATAAATAACTTAGCAAGCCCCTGGTTTGACAGTGTCTTGGACAATTGAGCATGGGCAGAGAGGAGCAATTCTGGGTCACAGCCAGGGTGGCAGCAGAAACCCCAGCACTGCTCTCCAGCTGCCTGGAGCCCAGCTCAGGCATCAAATAAGGCAGATCAGTGTAGTCCTGCTGTCAGTTTACAAAGTGA
The DNA here is from genome assembly GCA_013400775.1 of Chaetops frenatus. Taxonomy (NCBI): domain Eukaryota; kingdom Metazoa; phylum Chordata; class Aves; order Passeriformes; family Picathartidae; genus Chaetops; species Chaetops frenatus. The sequence continues at coordinate 515,618 of VZTR01007894.1, read as the reverse complement.
TTTATGAGCATTTTCTGTCTGCTACCTGCCACAAGTAATCACAAAGAATTATTCAGAGTGTTTTTGAGGCTGACCTTGGTATTTTCCTTCCTGTTATCTCAGGAGCTAAAACTGATTGGGCTTGACATTCCCCACTTTGCTGCTGATCTCCCCATGAATCGCTGCAAAAATCGCTACACAAATATCCTGCCATGTAAGTACAACACCCACTAAATCCTGCTAAAATCCCTAGGCTGGGAAAGGAGGGTTTTAACAAGAAAGCTGGAGAATCAGGAGATTTTCTAAGACTGATAAAAGCCTGTTCTACAATCCTGCTCTTACAGGGAAGCAGGCAAGGGGTGGGTTTTTTTTGTTAGCTTTGAATAGATGTAGCTTCCTGGAAATGTTTATCGTGGCAAGAGTCTGGAGGTGAGGAACACAAGGTCGTTTATGCTGCTGAGTAGTGTTACTGTATTTCTCTTATGGTTTTAATGAAAGCTTAGGGAGCCCAAAGGGACAGCACCTGGAGGGGGTGTGTGCAAAACACTGATGATGATGTGTCCACGCAGTGTTTGCTGAAGCAAACGTTGCTCTCTTGGTAAATAGGAGAATTTTCTATTTTTTACCCCTTTTTTTTTTTTTTTTGCCATTCCTTTAGGGCCAATTTAAATTTTGCCTGATTGGAGATGAGTGCCATATTTGAGAGGGGATTTTTTTTTTTTCCCTAACTTCTTTTTCTTTGTACAGATGATTTCAGTCGTGTCCGCTTAGTCTCAATGAACGAAGAGGAGGGATCTGACTACATCAATGCCAACTACATCCCTGTGAGTACAAAGGGCTGCTCAGTCTGGGTTCACAGTATCCTGCTCACCCTTGGAAATAGCACAATATCTCCTGGAAGCTCAGTTATGTTCTCAGCATCTCCAATATTTTGCCTACAGGGAACGGCCACCGAGAAAAAGAACGCAAAATAAAAAAAAATAAGGGGAGGGGGAGGTAGAGGGGGAAGTTATTTGGCAAATTTTGCCACAGTAGCACTGTGTGAGCTGTGAATTTTGAGAAACACTGATTGGACTGGTGGAGAAATGAGCAGGAAACTGTAAATGATGCAGTGGTCTTTTAAGGTGAAACATAAACGTTCAAGTGAGAAATTTTTCTAGATTTCTCCTGCACATGGGGGAAAAAAAAAGGGCTAAGCCAGACACTCCAAATGCACAAAATGCACACAGCCCAGATGGTGCGTGGAGAGAACTTCTGCTTTCTGCCTCCTCCCTGGTGCTTCCCCTGGGCCTCCCTCCACCTGGCAGAGAGCAGCCACTTACCAGGGTAGCACCCACGGTTTCAGGATAATTACAGTGTACACAGAATTATAGCCAAATATTTTGACACTGGAGGTTGGCTGAAAGCTTGGCAGCTCTCACCACTCTCCCCTGAGCTCGTGTAGTCATTTAGGCTTATCCTGCCACTGTCATAAAGGTGCTACCTTCTGGTGGCACCCGTGGGACAGCAATACCCACTGGGATGCTCTGCGTGGAGAGGAGGCAGGAGCAGCCCTTCAGGGAAAAGCCTTTCCCTTGGGGACCACGGCAGAATGAGCATTTTTGCAGCCTTGCTGTGGGTAGAGCTGGCCCTGCCTGTGCTGGAGAAGAGCTGAGTCAGCTTTGTGGAGAAAGGAGGAGCCCTGGGATGAGACAGTGGAGCCGCTTCTCTGTCACTGTGTGCACTGCTGAGCCAAGGGTCTGTGCTTGGCTTCTCTGTGTCCAGCGCTGGAACCTGAGCCCTCACACTGCCAGGGAGGAGAAACATCCCCGGATTCACAACTCAGGAAGCTTCTGTCACATGGGATTGTGGATAACAGGACCCTGAGCAGCAGTCCCTTGCAGATGTTCAGTTCTGCACTGCATCTCTTTAGCTCTGCTTACAGCACGGTGCTGGCTATGGGTAAACACATGATATTAATGCTGGGCTTTTCCTGGGAATCTCAGAGTTCTGCTCTGAGTCCCTGCCCCCAAACACAGAAACCAGGGGTCATCTCTGTCCCTGTGCTAACAGGGATTTGTCACTTAGTGACCACTTTGTGGTCAGACAGAGCCCACGCAGACAAACAGGCAGCAAACTCCAAGTTAAAAAAAAAAAAAAAAGAAATAAAAAAATTCTGTGCAAAAAATGGGATTGAGCTGATTTGTAGAGAGTTCTGGAGGAAGCCATTTGTGGAAAGTGCTCCCAAATCACAAATAATTTTGTGATCCACATGCAGTGGTGGCACAGAAATTGCCCAATTTGCATGGGATCGTGCTGTGTGTTGGATGTGTTTTTTACTCTTGCTAGGAATATAAAATAACTTTCCAAATTGATGATACAATCTCAGCAAATATGGTTAATAGCAGATGCCAAAAGGGTTATTCTGTGGTGTTTTATTATAGTCTTAATAATAGTCTTTTGTTTTTTTACAGGAGAAAGGAGACTTTCCAACTAAAATCCTGTTGCTAAGGATAGGATAAAGAATGCACTAATATAAAGCATTTGGGCAGCTGTTAAGGGCATTGACTCAGCATCTTTCCTATTATTTTAAGCAGAATTCTATTTAATATTTTATTTATTTGAGTCCTTTTGACACAAACATGTGCATGTAATCCTGTTCCATTGACACCGGTGACTGAAAATCACCACAGGCACTGCTTGGGATGAGCAGACTGGGCATCTGTTACTGGTTTTATGCCTATAACTAAACCAACCCTAAAATTACATCATCTGTAAGGAGCTGGAACTTTCTTTTAGGGTTGTTATTGCTTGGTTTTTTAATGTTGGATTTTCTGCTCTCTGAGCAAATGATTTGTGTGGTAACAGCTTCATCTTCTTCATTTTAGGTTGCTTATACTTTGGGAACATCAAAATCTAGTAAAAGTTGCCATCATAAATAAATACCAAAAAATTAATTTCCTTATATTAGAAAGCACTTGTACAAGTACAAATTAAACTTGAGCAAGCTAAAAAAATATGAAAAATACACGTTCTGAAGCAGTAGCCATGTTGGTAACCGGGTTCCATCTCTTTGTCTCTTAGGGTTATAATTCACCCCAGGAGTACATTGCAACCCAAGGACCACTGCCAGAAACCAGGAATGATTTTTGGAAGATGGTTCTCCAGCAGAAATCACAAATCATTGTTATGCTCACTCAGTGCAATGAGAAAAGGCGGGTATGTAACAAAAACTTGTATGAGGTGTGAAGGAAACTACTCTGAAAACAGCTCTTCTCTGCTGAGTGAGGGTCTTTGCACTGTTTCTGACCACGAGGCAGCAGCACAGCCAGCCCTGGAGTGGCATCTACCACCCCATTTCAGGACCTTCTTCAGCATTCCCTGATGTTCCCTGACCTCCTTTGACTTTCCTTGAGCTTCCTTGTCCTTTCTTCACCTTGGACCTTCCCTGACTTGCTGCCCATTCTTTGGCTTTTTCTGACCTTCTTCAATTTTCTTTGACCCTCTTCATCTTTCTATGACCTTCTCTGACCTTCTTTGATATTCTTTGACCTGCTTTGACATTCCCTGAACTTCTTTCACATTCCTCGACTTTTCCTCGACTTTTCCTCGACTTTTCCTCGACTTTTCCTCGACTTTTCCTCGACTTTTCCTCGACTTTTCCTCGACTTTTCCTCGACTTTTCCTCGACTTTTCCTCGACTTTTCCTCGACTTTTCCTCGACCTTCTTTGACTTCCCTGACCTGTTTTGAGCTGCTTTGATGTTCTTTGACTTTTCCCTTGACTTTCTTCAACCTTCATCAACCCTCTTCGAACTTTTTTGATGATCCCTGACCTTCTTCAACCTTTTCTGCCTTTTTTTACCTCCCCTGACCTTATTATGGAGCCTCTCCTCTTACATGAGGAGAGACTGAGAGAGCTAGGACTCTTCATCCTGGAAAAGAGAAGGCCCAAAGGAATTTGTCACTGTGTACAAATGCCTGATGGGGAGGGAATGGAGACAAGGGACTCCTTTACTGGTGGCTTGCCCAGTGACAGGTCAAGAGGTGATGTGCACAAATTTTTAAAAACACATTAAATTCCTTCTGAAGTCGGGAAACATTTACTGTGAGGGTGACTGAGCACTGGGACAGGCTGCCCAGAGCTTGTGGGGTCTGGAGATATTCCAAAGTCACCTGGACATGGTCCAGAGCAGGCTGCAGGTGACACTGCTTGAGAGGGAGGGGGTTGGACAAGACAACATCCAGGGGTCCCTTCCAACCTCAGGCATTCTGTGATTCTGCACTTTTAAGTTTAAATAATTACAAAATCCGAGTTTTATGCTTTATATTTTCCCTTGATATTGCACTAGAAGGATTTGGAATATCATTTGGGGGGTTTATATGGACATTCTCTTTCCCAGTGCTTTGCTCCAATTAGACCTATTATATCAGGAAAGGTGACAAAAGGCACTCTTCTTCCATTCTTCACTGTTCTAAAGCTGCCCTTCTGAAAACTAATAGACAGCTGATGCCCACAATTAAATGGGAATGGTCAGACTGGAATTAATTACAGGATAAATTACCTCTTACTGCGGCAGCAAGTGAACAGCAGTGCAGGCATTTCTAAACCTGAGCCTCTGTGTCCCTGTGCTTGTGCATCTTTCTATAAATACAAACACACCTGGATTTCCCTGGGTTTCAGGTGAAATGTGACCACTACTGGCCCTTCACAGAAGACCCTGTGGCATATGGGGACATCACAGTGGAGATGCTGAGCGAGGAGGAGCACACGGACTGGGTGTATCGCAGTTTCCGGATCGGCTACGTGAGTGGGACCCTCTGCCAGAGGGCTGGCAGTGGTTGCAGTCCAGCCTTTCCTTCAACTCCTGGCCATTTCAGTGGAAAGCACCCATAAAAGATCGATGTTCTTACCCTGACTGCACGCAGGCCAATGATCAGATCACAAAACTTTCCCCTAAAATTGTCGTCTCTGACTTTCCCACCAAAGTGCAAGGCTGAAACAAAAATAGTACCAGAGCTCTGGACACTTCCGTGGTACCAATGATTACTGACAACAAATGTGTGAATTTCTTCTTTTCTGTGTCCCAGGCACACCTTCTTGCTATAAATTATTCAAAACCTGAAAATGCCATTGAAATAATTGAAAATATTTTTGAAAAGGCAAATTCTGCAATACTCATGTCTACCTATAAGGTATTGAAACACATGTGAGAGCATGTGGTTTCCAAATGAAAGCTCTCCAGACCTTCAGGCATTTCTTTCCACCTTTGTTTCCTGCATCAGCTTGTTGCCAGCACCATCACATGAAGGAAAATTTAGGGGTATGGAGGGGGTGTGGAAAAGCTGTGCACTGGCAATTCACCATTGGCCTAGGACTTATGTGTTGTGTTGAGGATCTTGCTTCATCTAAAGCCAGTAGAATTCTTAGCATTGTAAATATTTTTTATTATAATGAATTTTTTCCTAAATATTTCCTCTGGTAATGATTTTTTTTTGTTGTTGTTGTTCCCTTTTGCTTTTTGTTTTTTTTTTTTTTTTTAAACTTGAAAAGAAAATCTCTCAGGAGTCCGGGCTTGATTGTTTGCCAACACTATTGTTCTTTATCTGTGGCAAAATGAGAAGAGGAGAGGGGATGGAATAAAAAGAGGAAAAAAGGCCAGAGCTGAAAAATGCACCTGTTCTTGATTTAAAAGCAAAATAAGACAGAACTACCACAGAAACAAAAGCAAAAAGCAGATCCCAAACCCAGAAACAGGACCTTATACAGTTTTGATAATGATGGCCTGACATCCCTGCCCCCACACACACTTTGAAAGCAAATACCTTCTTTGTTCTTTGCCAGTATTTTTGGTGGCTTCACTCTTTTAGGCTGTACGTGGGGGGGGGGAAAAAAAAGCCAAAACCACAAAATGACAAAAAAAAGCCCTCGGTGTGACCGAGAGTGATGAGTCTGTTCAAGCTCTGTGAACTGACTGCTGCTCTGCTCCTCCCACCAGGCTGATGAGGTGCAGGACGTGATGCATTTCAACTACACAGCCTGGCCAGACCACGGGGTGCCCACCACCAACGCTGCCGAGAGCATCCTGCAGTTTGTACAGATGGTCAGGCAGAAATCAGCAAAGACTAAAGGCCCCATGGTCATACACTGCAGGTAAGTGCTTCCAGGTGAAGGAGAGGTTCGAGGCGTGGCATTAAATAGGTGGGGAAACCACGAGGAGAGATTTTGGGGTTCTGCTCACCTCTTGGTTCTCTCTGGTTATGGGGTTTATGCAGCTCCCCCCCTGTAACCTCAATGAGAAATTCATAGAGGATGTTGTTCTGTGAGTCTTGGTGTCTAAAACGGGGCTCGATAAGCCAGGGGAGAGATCTATATGTAACATTATCAAATCAAAATCCTGTATTTATCACCTCATTGTTCTGGGAAGGAACAGAGGCAAGTATCAGAGAGCTGGGCAATAGCTGTAGTATTTTCTTTTTTTTCAGTTAGGATGCTTCTAGCAGCAAAGAAGGTATTTTGAGATAGTACTTTTGTCTAGACTGTGCATCTTAGACCACATAAATTAAAAGTAACAATGCTACAAAATTAGTGGGGAGGGCAAAGAAAGAATGTATCCCTCAACTCCTGCAGCAATTGTTTTCAAACGTTTAAAGAAGGCACAGAATGAATTAATCAGTTAATCTGTCCAATTAACACATCAGAAGTTCCACTGTATTCAGCCTGTTTCAGAAATTAACACAACAGAAGCCAAAACAGGAACCTGTTTTGTGACAGCTATGTTGAACTGTGTTGAGATGAACTGTTAAACATTATTGCAAATACTTTCAAGGCTTTTCAGACAAAGTATGACAAGACAGAAGAACTTCTGGTAAAATACACACTTCTACATTTAGTAGTAGGTAAGGTGTTGGGATGCTGTGTGAAACTCTGTAAAACCTCTAAAGCCACACTCAGTGAAATCCGAGTTAAGCATGAAAGTGAGAAGAGTGAAACTGCAAAGCAAAGAACTGTCACACACAAGAGAATCTCTAAATGAAAGCAGTGTGTATTTTTTCTAGTAGCTAAGCTTCCCTTCGGGGGCAGTGAAGATTTTCAGCTGTGTGGGAGCTATTTTTGCCTCGTGCTCCTCAGGCAGAAGTCCTGGGGTGAAGGCTCCTCTGGGTGGTTTGTCCTTTGAGTTCAGGGCCTTTGCAAGCCAAGAGCTTTGCAGTGTGGAGAGCTGTGGATCTGAGCCCTGCAGGTCTCTTAGGAAAACAGATCCACAAACACCAGAGGTTTATGTCCAAAAAGCAGACACAGGAGTCCTTTATTTGAATAAAGGGAGAGCCCATGGGGCATTTCCCCTGGGATCTCTTAAATTTTTGGAGGACCAGCCTCCTTTTTATCCCAATTGCCCAACACATTTTCCCTCTCTCTTGCCCCATTGGCTGAGGTATTTGAGAGGCACAGACTGCCCAGAACACCTGATACCTCAGATTCCCTTCTAATTTATAAACCAACCCTCACTTTTAATTTTTCTTCTTTTAATTCCTGGAATTCATGGTTCTTCCCATTGTTTCTTTCTTCTCTCAATATACAATTTCATTTATCAGTAGACTTACAGTTTGTCTGTAAAGACAGATCTCTTTCCATTCATCAATCAGTGGAATTCTCCCCACAGTTTCTTTTATCTCTCAGTCTTATCTACAGCAGGCCCACTGCTTGCTCGTAAGGACGAGCCCCTCACTCCTTTCAGGTGTGACCCAGCTGCCTGTGGGTGTTCATTGCTCCTGAGCAGCTCTCGGGGGCTCTGGCTCCAGCCCCTGGGGATGCAGGGGTCTCATGGAGTCTGTGAGGAGAGCAGTGACAGCTGAGGGCGTTGTGTGCACGTTCTCTGTGTGAGTGCACCCACCCTGCCCAAGCCCTGGGTGATGATAACCCCACAGATCACCCAGCCTGCCTGACCTCAGATTAGTTATATCTGACAGCTGCAGCTGCAGGGCTCCTGCCTTTTGCAGTGGCAGTGATTTTGCTGTGTGTCCCTGTTCTGGTTTAGGACAAATTTGGGTGGGAAACTCCCTCCAGAAAGCAGATCCAAGCCACCCCTCCTGCCAAACTGGTTCGGGAAATAGGTTTCCTTGGGGAAAACTTGGAAGAACTATTTATTTAATGAAACAAAACACCCACAAGCGTAAAGAATGAACAAATCCATGCAATAAACCCTCTTGCCATTCTGGAGAGATGGCAAATTCAGCAAAGTCCTTTCCCGTGGGCGTGTCCTTGGCTCTTCTCTCAGTCTCTCCAAAAGGCTTGGGCCCGGCTGCAGTGCAGCTTTTTTGGGGTGTAGACCCAGCCTGGGCCATGGTCCTGATGTTCCCCAGATTGAACAATATCAGAACAGTCCCAAAAGAACCTTTGGCTTCGGCTCATTAAAAATAAAAACCCACCAAAAAAGCAACAAAAGGAAAGAAAAGCAGACAGCACTCAGAGCCCAGCAGAAACCCGTGCTGAGGGGGTTTGGGAAACAACTCCCTCAGACCTTATCCAGCCTTAAAGGTGCAAAACTTCTGAACTAACCAGAGGAAGGGGGGATGGAAGCACCACGGGGCCAGGCTAGGGCAGCCCCCTGGGGGAGGAGGCTGGCAGGAGGTGCATGTCCCCGTGTCTTTGTGTTGCAGTGCTGGCGTGGGACGCACCGGCACCTTCATAGCCCTGGACCGGCTCCTGCAGCACATCCGTGACCACGAGTTCGTGGATATCTTGGGCCTGGTGTCAGACATGAGGTCCTACAGGATGTCCATGGTGCAGACAGAGGTGAGGTGTGTTCACTCCAGCACGGGGGCTGTGTTGTTGTGCCCCTCTTTAGCGTGTTGGTGCCCAGTTGTTCCCCTGGACGCTGGCTGAAATCGATACGATCGTTTTTGCATCTTCCTTGTGGTTTTGTCACGTTGTCAATCTGCTGCACGGGTAGGAGCTACACCTGCAATCTGACTGGCTGCCAGAGGAAATGAGCAATGCTCGCCTTCTGTGAAATTAATGTGCAAAAAATGGCATTAGAAGGGGTTAACATGGGAAGTTTTCAAGCCACGCCGTAAAGAGCTGGGCTCGCTGAGGGGATTAATGGCTGGTGAAATGATATCAGTATCGGGCAGCCTTGCTCAGGGATCACGTTGGGACACCCAGCCAAGCATAGGAACTGGTTACACAATGGAATTTCAAACAAGCAGAACAGACAAAAGGATTGTGAGTCCACCAGACACCCTCCTTGCCCCTCTCCCAACCCAAATATCTACTGGGTAGTTCTTTTTGTGTTTTTAAGACAAAAATATATAGACAATATATTCCAGGGGCAAAAAAATCACACTCTTTCCTCAAAGAAGAAGCTTTTATGCATCTAAACCTTCCCAACTCTCCTAGAAATGAGGAGAAAATGTCATCTTTTTTGCCTGTTGTAGTCTTCCCTGGTTAGGCACAGCATAAGCTGGCAACCCCCATGCAGTTGGAAGTGCCACCATCACAGTTTTCAGGCTAGGTCTGGCAGATCATTTGTTGCCAACGTTTGTTGAATCCAGAGCAAAGCAAAAAGCTTGGAGAAGGGAAGGGAGAGGAGGAAGAAAACCTGCAGTGACAACAACTAGCATCTGGAAATGAAAAAAAAAAGTAATTTTCAGCCCATTCTTTATCTTTCCTATCAATCTGCCACTTTTCATCACAATTCACTGTATTAATCCAAAGGCAGATCATTATGTAAACACCAGAAGAACAAAATCCTGATGGTTGATTGATTTCAGCTGCAACTGTTACCACTCCAGAGGTGATGTGGGATTTTGTAGGCTTTGGGTTTTTTTTTTAATATTTCATTTTTTTCATGTAGAGCCTCATTGCTGCCTGGGCCTGATGTCAAGGGCACTTTTTGAGCTCCTGCTGCTGCAGGCAGTGGCCAGGCCTGGCCTCAGAGGTCACTAAATGACACTCAGTCACTGAGGCCACCAAACAGCTTTTCCTTGCAAAATCTGAAAGCACTGACAGCTCACCTGAGTCCACAGTGCCTTGTATGCTGGAAGATTGGCAATGTCTCAATGAGCAGTTTAAAAAAAAAATATGGCACAGGCCCAGAAAGGCCTAAATTCTAACTTGGGGAACACCCTGAATTGAAACCAGTTTCTCCAAATTTACTGCTCTGTGACCAAAAGCAGGGCTTTTATTTTATTGATAAAGAAGTCAAACCCTAAGGAACATGAACCCCATTAAAATATTTCAGGTGCATGTGTGGCATGAGTGCAATTTGCTGTGTTCAGATACCTTTCATGGAATTCATTCCTTTTTTAGGCAATGTAAAGTATATTCACTTTACCTCAGATTCACCTCTTCTCTCCTGTCATCATCCAGGTTATTAATAAGTGATTATGGTGTCAGGTGGACTTGAGGCTTCCCCTTCTGGTATCTGTAACAGTTGTGGACTATTATTTTGGGAGCTGAAAACTGGCTGTGCATTGTGAAGGGCTGAGGTGGGAGACATGGAGCTGTGCAGGCTGTTACTATCAAACTATTTCACTGGTTGGGGTTTTGTCGTTCTTTCTGAGGTGCAAAAAGTGCCCATGATTTGCTCTTTTCTTCTAGGAGCAGTACATTTTTATTCACCAGTGTGTGCAGCTGATGTGGCAAAAGAAGAAGCAGCAGTTCTGCATCAGTGATGTCATATATGAGAACGTCAGCAAGTCCTAGTTCAGAGTCACAGGGGGTAAGTCAGACAAGCCTGGCCCTGTGCTGTGCCCACAGCCTCACATCCCCACATTCCAGCAGCTTTCCTGGCAGTTTGGGGCTTTCCTTACTCCTCTTCCATCTTCACATGGAGAGTTAGGTGGAAATCCATCCAGCCTCTCACAGCAAATAACCCACTACCCTTCCCACAGCACTGTAAGGGTACATGGGTTGACTGATAATTAAAGAAAAAGGGAATCCAGAACTCCTGGGGAGCCACTTAACCATTCCCTGCCACTTCTCCTAGCACACTGAAAGAAGAGGGAGAACTTCAATACCCTCAGTCATTCTCAAAAAAGAGTTTTGCCTGGTTACCAAGGCCAGCAGAGGCCTGGGGATGCTCTGCTGGAGGCTGAGCTGGTAACTAAAAAGCTCTGACACGAAAGAGTGGGAAATTCTTTCACAAATCTAAAATCACGGAACCAGAAAAACAGCAGGAACTCAGAGTGGTACCACCAGTAGTGTAAGTGAAGGGTGGTCTTACCTTCCCATTGAGCAAAAGAAGGGGCTGTGCCCACGAGGTTTGCTGTGGGGACACGTTCCACTGCTCTGGAAGCTGCTGAGCCTCATTAGGGGGCAGCAATAACCCAGCCACGACCTTAATACTCGCTTTGGGCTGAGTTTGGGCGAGTTAAGCTGCAGAGTTTGAGCACAAACTGCTTCTCAAGCAGCTGTGCTGAGGGCAGCACCTGCAGCAGTGTCTGCTGGGTGTCTGTGCTGTTCCTTCATTGACCCCTGTGTGCATCATTCCCCTGCCTGTAAAGGAACCCCAGCTTGCCTCAACGTCCCTGAGTTTTAGGTAGTTCCCTGCCCAGTCCAAGTCCCAGCACTCAGCTGCCTGTACTGGTGGGCTGCAGTCCCAGCCTGTGTGGAGGCTCAGGAAAACAACTGCTGGAAATTGTATTTATTTCCTTTTCTTTCTGAAGCTTTCTGTTTGTTTGGTTGCAGGTGAGACCATGAAGCACACCCATCTTCCCTTGCTTCTGATTTTTTTTCTGTTGATGGTTGAACGGGCAGGTGTTGTGCCACAAGAGAGAGAGAAACCACTGCCTTGCAGTGCCTGGACAATGAGGGAAATAAACTTTTACCTTTCTGAAGCACTGGGGAGACAAAGCCTTAACGAGCCTGCGGTGTCTTTTGAACTGTTTAATTTCTGGACATTTTTTTTAAATACTGGACCAAATTCAACTGAACAACATGAAGGAAAAGACACTATATACGTGCATAAGATTGAGATTGCTCCAGAGTGTTGGGGTTTTGTTTGGTACTTTCAGTTAATTTCATTTTCCATAATTTTTTTTTTTTTTTTTTTTTTTTTACTGTGCAGGTTGGGCTTAAGGTGAAAGTAAGTGCAATATTTTTTTAATGGTTGACCGGAGAGCTTTCTTCATGTGTCACTGGTCTGTGCTAACGTCCCTAGGAGAGCAGGCATTGTTAGTATCTAATAATACCTCATTAGTGAATAGCGAGGCATGAACATACATGAAGAAACCTGGAGGTTGTGAGCAGGGGCTGGGAGGGCAGGGGGGGTTGCTGGGGCCGTGGATTTGACTGTTTCCTTACAGCACTGATGGACGGGGGGCCTGGGGGGAGCACAAGACCCGAGGAATGGACTGACCAGCAGAAATCCAAGCTGTGAAAGCCGAACCCGAACCAGGCAGCTGAGACAAGGGGGGGGTTTGGTCCTTCACTGGCTGGGCTGCCCCTTCATTAAGCAGGGGGATTGCTCCTTTTGCCAACTTTTTTTTCAGTACTGCCACTGATCAGGCTCTTGTTTTAGATGAACCTAATCACAGAGCAACTGAGTTTCAAGCTGGGATATCTTAGCATATATATTATAGCATTTAACTGTCTGAGCAGTCTATGGTGCCTAAACCCCTCACTCATTTCTTATTTTTAGTAATTATTACCCCTGTGTAAAAACATTAAGCTGGTTCAAGTTGGAGGGGTGGAAAGAAAAAAAACCAAAACCAAACAAAAAACAAAAAGTACTTTATAGACCTAACTATTTTTCGTGAACCAGGAATTTACAATGTTAAGAAAATACAAGGTATTGGCATGTGAAGGGCTGATTATCAATTTGTTGCTACCAGGCTGCCAGAGTGTCAGTATGGATTCCTGCAGGGCCTTTGGGGGCAGGGCGGGGGGCTCTTTTCTTTTTTTGCTGTCTGTTTCAGTTCTAGACAAAATAATTAAGTATATATATATATATATATATTATTTTTTTTTTGGTCTTTGTATAATTCCGGTACATCATTGTATATTGTGACCTGGATGCTGTCAGAATGGATGTTTGATGGCATTTTTGTAACCTGTTGCTTTGTGTCACCTCATTGGAAGTTAGCAGCAATGGTACTCAATGTAAACAAAACAGACTTGAACTGAAAGTAAACACACTGGATTGCTTACCTGTGGAGAAGTCACTGCCAGCAAAACAGCAAACACACCTGCATGAGGCCTTTATTTCCTTCACCCCAGCTCTGCTACCACCTGGCAGGGAGGGCACCAGGGTGCAGGGCAGTAGCTCAGCTGCTCCTGAGAATCTCCTTCAGCTGAATTTTCCTTTTTCCTTTTTTCTTCCAAAGTTACTCCACTGGCAGGTCAATGGGTGTATAACTCATTTCATAACCTCTTCATCGTGGTGTTGGTTGAAGTGGAAAACTTCCTTCAAACTGTCCCGTGCATGTTATGCAAAAGTGCATCGTTTCATTACGTGTTTACTCAGAAAATATGTTCATATCCCTCTAGAGAACTGTTGGGGAAAAAAAAACCAAACCAACCCCACAGAGTTCTTTCTCATCTCCTGTCTCCTCCCTCCTGCTGGCCATTGCCCATTGAGCCTGCAGTTATTCTGTGTCACAGACCAGGGTAAGCAGGTTACTTCTAAAGCCACGAACTGCACAGCAGAAGGGTGAAGTTCCCTGCAGTGTTTTAACCACCAAGGAAATTCCCAGCACACAGGGAAATATTTGCCTCAACATCATTCAGCTTTCCCAGACTGGAACACAGAAATCCTAAGGGTTAGTTCAGCAAAGTTGAAAGGGCAAGTACAACTCAGGGGGCACTCATTTGTTAAGTCATTAGTAGTTAATTTAGAAACTATGAAAAAAAAAGACACAAACCAAGCAACCCCCAAGATGATTCTGCTTATCCCTTCATTGTGTGGAAGGGATTTCCTCTCTTTCCCCACAAGATGCCTCTGAGCACACTGACCACGTTCCAACTTGTCTGGCACTTTTTAAAACAACTGGAAACCCAGCTTCAAAAAAACCCAAAGAGTTGTGAAGCTCCCTCTTTTCTCTCAGAGGTGAAATGTGAGTTTTCCCTCTGACACCTCTGAGTGCCAAACTTCTCAAAGTCTGGGACTCTGATGCCTCTTTCTGGGCAAAAGCAAACCATATGCTGAAATGCTGGAATAAAAGCCAGCAGAGAGGATGAATATTGGCTTCCTGTCTGGGTAATTATCAGGGGAGTAGAGGTTACCACCACAGTGCTTTTCATGGAATCAGACACCCCATGAGAAAAGACAGTGACTCTAAATTTTAAACAGCAGCTTCAAAGACCTTTTAGAAAGGTTCCTCCTCCTGCTCTTACACGTAATGGGATTTATTACTTCTTGACCTGTTTCTGAATAAGGCCATGTTTATGCAGAGAGGCATAAAGAATATATATTAAATATAAAAACATATGTGGACACACAACCAACCACACAGAAGTAATATTTGTGAGGACATTTACAATAAATGGCACTAAACACCTTTATTAAGATTTTAATTCTTCATTTGTGAAAAATGAATAGATTTTTTTCTTCCCTTGTATGCAGAGGAAAAGCAAACTAATGGCAAAAATCAAGATTACTTTCTTATTTCAACACTGTCTTTGTAGCCACAAAGACACAACAATTTAACAGACAAGAAATACTGTTTATTGCAGACTTTAAGCTGATTCATGTGAAAAAGGCACTATGAAACTTAATCAAACTAGATGATTAAATTTGTCTTAATTAAGTGATATTATATATTATATATAATACATATATTATATATAAAATCACATGACCATGTGAAGCAGAACATTTTGTGACAAAAATCATTGCATCTCCAAAAATAACATTTTCTGGAAGGGATGTTTCGCTTTTCTTTTTTCCCCTGTTTTGCCTTCAGGAATCCACTTTTCCAAAAGGTTACATTTATAAAGGAAATTACAAAGGCTTTTTACATAAGGAAAAACTGGTATCTGGGATCAACACACAGAGAAGTCTAGATTATACACTGTTGTTCTTGATGGGTTAAGTTACAGAAAAAAAAAATGCAATTATAATAATAAAAAAGAAAGCACTGTGAGTTGTCGCATGGCTACAGCAGATCTCATCACCTCTTTGAGCTGGGTTGTGTTACTATTTTCTAGTTACTCCTTCTTGTGCAATATTATAGCTCATCACAGGTGAAACAGGGATAAAATCAATGTACAGAGCATTATTTTGCTATAAACAGCATCATTAGTAATAAAACATCTTGGGAGCGATGCAGGAAAGATTCAGTTTGTGTTGGGCTGCTGTTCATTCCCTAAACATTTCCTCTGCATTTGCTGGAGTCGACAACTCAAGTAAACATCCTGCAGCCAAATGCCTGAGAAGAAAGACTGAGCCAAAAGGACATAACTGCACACAACAGCAAGAGCTGGCATTCAGAATCTTATTATTACTGAAGGGTTCAAATGCTTTTTTATTGCTGGCTCAGCTTCCCTCAGATGAATCACCAACAAGGACGTGCTCCAATTGATCTGTCATGTTAATTCCATAAAGCCAGGACTCGTCTCTTGGCTGTGAGTGAATGATGTACCAATGTTTTCACCTGCCAGGAAGCTCCACTGCATTTCTCACCTGTTCATTTTTCATGATGAGGAGGCAGCAGCAGGTACTTCTGTGGAGGCTACTGTCAATTTTCTTGATGTTGGCTAGTTATGTTTACAATACAATAAGACATTCCCCTTCACTGCTTCCTAAAGCAAAGCTGGCTGGTTTAATGCTACGGACAATGGAATTAAAGAAAAGAAGAAACACATTTAGTGGCTGCTTCCTTCATCAAAGGACTCCACACCTGAATCTGTGGCAGCTGCGCTGATCTTTTCTTGCCGTCTTCTCATAATTTCCTGCAGCTCTGAACTACCACTGTTAGCCTATAAACAAAAGAGAAGAGCTTACTTGTGGCTTTGCTAGGTACTGAAATTCCTCTGCCAGCATTTTCTTAAGACAGTTGTTTGAATAAACAAACTCACCTTGCAGCTCCACTAGGAAAGTATTTACACAATCCTTAAATATAGACCAGAAAAAAAACCCCTGCAGACTATTAAAAGCATGAGCTTGCCTTTCAGCACTGCTGAGCATCTTTTTAATTCTCACATGAAGCTCTGGAAGTGTTGGAGGATCGAAAAGTATTTTAAATCTCTTCAAGATTTTCTTCTAAATAGGATGTGGAGAATATAACTTCTCAGTTGGGTTGATCTCACCTCTAGATAATTTTTCCACTTGCCACAGAAAGTTGGGGTTTTTTTAAAAAAGTAGGTGCATCTCCAATTCTACTGGTTTAAAATTGGCAAGAATCGTGCCTAGCACAGCTCTGGATACAAGCTTAAGGTGTTTAAGAAACAATACTTCTGTAATTAAAGCAAACTGTTGCAGGGCAATAAATACAGAGACAGAGCACTTGATCCTTGGCTCAGAAGCTCTGCTAGCACAGTGCCCAGTGTGTTTTCCCTTCAGTGCAGGTGCCCCAGCATTTAACCTGCAAGGCCAACAGCAGTGGGCTCACTCTGCCAGTTTCTCATGCCCAATAAATCAAATCTCCTACACAAAGATAAAGCAAAACTCACTTATCACCCCCAAAATTATTGGGAGTATCTGTTTGTCCAAGTCCAGGCAAAGCAAGAAGCAACAAAAGGGGCATTTTACTCTCTCATTGCTTTCCCCAAACTTTTTCACTGATTCTGTCTTTTTGCAGGCTGGATACAGCACAAAATATCTTACACTTGAGTGTTATTTCTAGTGCTTTTTGCTCCCTTTTAGAAGTGGGGAGAGATCTCACCTGGTGTTTTGATGACTGCAGTTCCAATGAATTAATACCAAATAACCCAGATACAAAGAATGTTTATCAATGTGATAGGAATTGAGGAAAAGCCATCTGCCTCCCAGAAAGAGTTATGCAAATCTACAGGTTCAAAACTGGTGGCAGGATTAGGTGAGAAGAGCTGTCCATACCTCCAGGGCAGATTTCTGTACCGTAATTTGGCTGTAGACTCTCGACCCTTCTGGGCAAACAGTCCTCAGTTCCTNACAAAAAAAACCCAAACAAAACAAAAACAAAAACAAAAAAAACCTACACACCCTCCCAACCAACAACAACAAACAATCAAGAAAAACCAAAACAAAACACCACACACATATACTTCTGTAAAACTCTAATCACATTGACATATATTTTTGACATATATTTTTAATATATTTATTAGGTACACTTATACACATAAATATATATGTATATTTATGTGTATAAGTGTGTGTATATATATATATATACACACTAATACATATGTATGAGTGTGTATACATATATATGAGTGCATACACATGTATATATATATATGTGTGTGTGTATCTATATATGCACCTATATACACACATATACATGTATATACATATACATATGTGTGTGTGCATATATACATATATATATACATACACACACAGACACAAGCGCACACACACGCACACATATATATTTGTAAAAAAAATTTATTTTTCCCAAGAGTGCAGCTGACATCTCCTGATTTTCAGGAGGCTGCTTGATTTTACTGAGTGGCCGGACCACATCCTTCTTCCCGACCGGGGAAAACAACTTAAAGAAGTTTTCCTCCGTTTTCCCTGGAACTTACACGGGGTTGAATCCTTTGGACTGCAACCAGGCCTTCACATCCTCGGGGGAGGAGTCGTAGGTGATGTTCACTACGGGGATGTTTGGCCGTGGCACATGGAATTTCCTCTGGGCAGCGCTGCGGCCGATGGTCAGCCGGTGAACCAGCTCATCCTGCACCTCCTCCATCTGGGATTTCCTGCCTAGAGAGACAGACAGAGAGCCCACAGGAGTTATGCTCAAGGTTGCTTTGTCAAATCCAACTCGTTTCTTCCATGTCGCTTTAAATCGTGAACTTGGTGTTTTTTTCTTTAAAGATTCATTCGTTAGGTCTGGTTGAATTATTATTCTCCTTTTCCCCCAACAGGGAGTATTTCAATATTCTCAGTCCTCTCTTTGCAGTAGGAAACAAAAACAGCAAACAAACAAAACCAAAACAAACAACAACAAAAAACAACAAACAACAAAAGACCCAAAACCCCCCCAAAAAACCAAAAACAAAACAAACAAAAACCAAAAAAAAACCACCCCCAAAATCCCACAAAAAAACAACAACAACAACAACAACAACAACAACAACAAAAAAACAAAAAACAAACAAACCAAAAAAAACCAAAAAAACCACCAACCACAAAAAAACCCCAAAAAAACCCAAACCAAAAATCCCACCCCCCCCCAAACAAACAAAAGAAAAAAACCCCACACACAAAAAAACCAAAACCAAAACAAAAAAAACCCCAACCAACCAACCAACCAAAACCCCCAAACAAACTCCACAAAGCCCCAAAAGAATTAAGACCCCAGAAAGGAGAGGTGAGCTGGATGGAATCAGTGTGACAGCACCCAAGCTGAATAGAATCAAATGGGAATAGAATAAAATAGGAATGGAGGGTTATTCAATTGTCATAGCCTGCCTTTTTTCAAATGGAATTGAAGGTTTGAAAAACAAAACCAAGAAAAAGATGGGGAAGGCTGTAAGATTGCCTACACTGCGGGAAGGCAGTACTTTCCACAAAGAGTTTTTTAGCTGAAAGTTCAACTTTTTAGTGCAAATCAAGGTAGGCAACAAAATTTCACAGCTGCTGACACATATCAACTCACACCTAATGAGCTGTTGTAGCAAATTGCATTTTTGACAGGGTTTTGAGAAATCTGAAGTCATTCCAAGCCTGGAGTGGCTGCTTAGCTGAAACATTGTCACATTTTGTATTAAAAAGGAATCAACAGGAAAAAGGGCAGCTGCTCTCAGCAGAGACTCAAGAATTGGGCAAGACTTGTTTATTTATTTATTTATTCATTTTAAACAAAACTGTAAGAATTCATTTTCCCCCAGAAACCATTTGTCTGAAACATTTAGTTCAGTTGCTGTTCATTAGCAGGCAACAAACTGAAGTGCTTTTGGGGCATTTCAACAAGATCAATAATAATGACAGTGAGAATTGTTTAAAATTACTAGAAAAATTTCTATGGGTAACTTGACAAAAATAGGTAAACTTCAAAAAGGTGAAAATAACCTTTTGGGCCCAGAGAAGATACTGATTTTTGCACGGTTAAATTCTCTGTGCCACGACATTGGAACAAGCATAAAAATAATCTGACAAACAACTCAAATTATCTCAAAAATTCTCAGGATCTCCTTGCCAAGATATTTTTAGTGATCTTTATTCAACCTTCTTTCTCACTTTGATACACAAGCAGTAACCACACCACCCTCTCAATGCACTCAGAGGGCAAAACCTATTCCTGTTCTCCCATTGCACTGATAGGAACAGCTGAAAACAACACAACTTCAAATATGACAAAAACCCTGTAGGACAGAAACATTTTTGCTTTCTCTGCTTTCCTTTTATATCCTCTCAAAACCTCTCCAGGGATTAATATCTCTAGCCAGTTAAACAAATAAAAACAAGCTTTACGTGGGCCTCTAGGATTATTTCTTTAATCACCAGGGCAAAAAGAAGAAAAAAAAATTTTGTTTAACCATTTCCTTTTTTTTTCTTTTAAAAAACAGCCTCAGGTTGAAAAGTGGGAAAAGAATCTCTACTGTAATATTTGAGGCATTCAGGCCCTATTGTGTAGGGTTTTCCCCTCTCCCCCAACCCCTGAGTGTGAATCAGAAGCCCAACGACACGAGCCCAGTGACTTGTGCAAATCTGACAGGGGTTATTCAAGGAAAACCTTCAGGCAATGTTATCAAAGCTTGTACCCACTATTTTCCCAGGCAGGAAGAGACTCAGGACATTGCTATCTGCCTTCTATTTACACAGATTTTGAAAGACTTACACTTAATCTAGACCAAGATTCTATCAAGAGACAAATATTCAGCTGTTAGATAAGAGATTCTTCCTGCTGTTAGATGTGTTATCAGAAACAGACAGGGTGTGGGGCAGGTTCTGCAGTGTTCTCTGCGGGGTTCAGGTGGGTGCTTGGCCAGCAGGTGCACAGGTTCCCCACCACCTTTGCAAAGGCACCTATTTTGTGAGGGTTTTGCCTGAAGCCCATTAACTGGGCTTGAGGGAGAGCTCCAGGAGGGAGCAGGAGCTCCTGTGTGGGACCCAGGGGCTCTAGAGCAGCTCTTCACACCTCACACACACCCCGTGCCTAAAGCCAGGATGGTCTTCTCATTTTCCACCTAGAATGGACAGAAAAGGCCATTGTGGATTCAAGGACACGGCCCAGCCCTTCCACAGAAATAAAATTATCAATTTTGGTGTGTGTGTGTGGGAAATTCACCCTCACTATCCACATCTTCTGTAAATGTATATTTATCTGATTTTATTTAAGTTACAAACTGTTTCTCTGGGAAGCCAGGCTGTTCTCCAGTTATAATTGCCAGCCAGACAGTCACATTCACCATTAGGTGAACGTGCTGAAAAGCTCCCAGAGCCTTCCCGAGTTCAGAGCTCAGGCAGGAGCTTCTCCTCCACCAGGCAGTGTCAGCACAGACTGCACCAACAGAGTTACCCACACAGGCACACTTCCTACCTGCTGGGGACAGGGGGCAAGGGAGCCCTTCCCCAGAAAAGATTATGCTCAATTCCAGTTTCTGACCTTAGGTGGAAGCAGGATTTTCTGGTAAAGGCAGCGAGGCAGAGGATACAAAAATCTGCCAACCCTTGAACTACAAAAAGCTCATTATTTTTACAGCTATTGCCTTAAGAGCTGTAGCAAATGCTTGCCTGTATGTTTCAGTTATTTCTAAGCCAAGCAATCACATTGCTGAAAGGGCATTTAGGACAGAAATTACTGACTAAACAAGCTCTTCTAACCCTACCTGCTTTTCAGTCAACACAGAGTAGCAGCCTCAGCATGCCTCTACTGGCATATTTACAAGCTGGCCTCAATCAGAATTTCTCAAGACAGCCACACGCTGTTGGATGCACATTTCCAAGTTTTTCCAGCCATACAGGTATGGGGTTATGTTCCTGTGTCCTCTGAGGACAAAGGGCACCAAAATCTGCTCCATGGCCTGCCAGCTGCTGCTGCTGCTTTGACCAAGCCAGGAGGGCCCTGACTGCAAGATCATTCTCCAGCACTACTAGAATGTGGTTCCTGTGCATCAGCCAGACCTGCAAGTGTTCTTGTAAGCCCTGAACACACGTTCCAGAACGGTGCAAATGACCCAGAAATACGGATGATCATGAAATCAAGTGTGAAAACAATGTAACTGATTTTAAATGCAGCCTAGGCAGTAACGTGGCAGTGAGTTCAGGTGGAAAAACACTCATTAGC
Source organism: Chaetops frenatus (assembly GCA_013400775.1). NCBI lineage: Eukaryota > Metazoa > Chordata > Aves > Passeriformes > Picathartidae > Chaetops > Chaetops frenatus. Next base: position 494,280 of record VZTR01007894.1, on the reverse strand, counting down.
CAGCATACGAACACGGGCATTTCCAGTGTGAAAACCACTGACTGGAGACCCCAGACATTCATAAAAGGGTGGGATTTAGGATGGCACAAGTGTAAAACGTTTCTCCCTAATCACCATCACGGTAATTACAGCGAGGGTCAGAACCCACGCCTCGCGGCAAACCCGCATCTTTAAACTTGGGGCCAAAACGAAATTTTTCACGAAGACTCATCCGAACCCCCCAACTTTAAGGGGCTTCAGAATTAACCAAAACACAGGGAGAGGGAAGGAAAGCTTCCTCTTGAGGGGGCAAACTTACGATCCACAGGGATCTGCTTCTGGCGCTGGGTGTCGCGGGCCACGCTGCCGCCGCTGTCGCTGGAGGTGCTGCTCTGGCGGCTGACGGCTGCCGGTGCCTTGGGCACGGGGACAGGGAGGGGAGCAGGGGCACTGGGAGGCAGGGGGACAGCCACGGGGACAGCCACGGGGATGGGAGCGGGCGTGGGGGGCGGCGAGGGCGTGGCGGGAACCGGCTCCGGCTGTTTCGCCACGTAGTCCGTCCTCTGCTTCTGGAAGGATGCACAGGGGCTCGGTCAGGCAGCAGAACTTGGGCAAAACGTCAGGCAAACCCAGACTCTGCACCCAAATGGTGTCAGGTTTTGGTGTTTTTTTTCCCCCCCCACAAAGGCATCTCACTTGCCAGATGTAGCTCCAAAATTTGCCAGAGGTTGATCTGGCGCCAATGTTCGGCATCCAGTTCCGTCTCTGCCGGAGACAAGACTCACAGCAGTGAAATCGCCTGAAGCACGTTCCTTTCCTTCTTTCAAGCAGGTGAATTCCATCAATGAGGTTGTTTTTAAACCCCAAACTTCTATTACCTAACGCTTTTTAACGGCTTTCAAATTTTTTGACTTGTTCAGCTTTGTCACTGTAAAATGTATATTTTAAAGATGTTATGGAAAAAACCCCAAACCTATGAAAAATTAACAGACCCAGCCATGCCTAAAACCAACTAATGTTTTAACTTGTAAATGTCACAGAGGATAGGATAACACGTTGTTTCTTGAACTGCAGGCAGCATTTAAGAGGCTCCTGCTCCTCCTATCCGTTCATCTGTGCCTTCTCATCTACTGGTGTGATCACTACGAGCCATCTCAAGGCAATAATCTGATTAAAAAACAAGGCCCAGATTTCACAGTTCTTGGTACAGGGCTGTTATTTCTTTCTCCTCCACTTCGTGCAATGCTCTAACAACATGTAAGTTGTCTTGCTGCTAATATCTAACTCACAGGTGTCTCAAGAATAAATTTGGAAAGGAATTTCTTCTTTGCCTTTAGAATGGCACCAGCTACAGCAAGAACACCTGTGTTTTCCCAGAGCAATCATAAAGACAGACAAATCCATAAGCCACCTATGCTACCCCTTTCCTTCAAGCAGTTCAAACTCCATATCTCACTGTTTAACAGTGTTCCCTCTCCACAATTTTGGACTAACACGGCTTGAAAGTTCAATATCAACGTTTGTTTGCTCAATAGGGATGCCTCATTTCTCAGTTATGAGAAGTCTGCTTACTCTGCTATGAAGAGAGATGAATACATTCCCCAGATTCATTGCTCCTTCCTTAAATACCTTTCCCTATTTCCTTGGGGGCAGAGGGTTTACAGCAGATCAAGTAGGGAAATATTTGTAGGAGCCATCTGTAAGAATGTGAGCAGCAGGTCTCTGCCCTGACAACAATCAAACTTTCATCAAATGTCAGCAACTGCCCTTGGACAGAATTGCCAGCTCAGTGAAGTCCAGCTGATGGACAAGGTGTTCCATAGTGAGTATAAACCATTACAGTAATACTGATTTACACCAGCAGAAAATTTACCCCATCAGCTTCTCGGGCCAATCAATTAAGCCTGAGAAATGGGTCTACTTCCCTTGGATGATTTTTCACTTGAACCATAATAGTTACTAAATCAAACATATATCCATGCAAAACCTTTTCCATTAAACATTTTTGTTTGTTCATTTGTTTTTATCTCAGGGTTTAGCTGTTCATCCATCTTAACTGCTTTGTGCATTGTGGGGAGATTAAAAAAATAATCATGATTGGGTTTTTTGTATTCTACTGCTTCAATGTTAAGAGAATAAATGCTTTTTTAATTGTCAAATGACAAGAAAAGTGAAATGCATAATATAAAATTGAACAAGCAGACTAAATGTATTTATGAAACTTGCCCTTTGGTGGAAAGAGAGTGCCCTACTAGGTGTATAGCAAAAATACCATACTTTATTATATATCAATGTACTGTAATAGACTAAAAACCTTGTCAAGGAATTTAAAAATTCCACAGCTACTAAATGATTCCAATGATATTCACATCCTTTTATCTTGTTCACAGATTCCAATTCCTAGACTGTCATCCCCACAATGTACCTTCCATGTGTGTTCTGACCTTCTTAAACAAACACAAACACAAAGTAGGACTTTTTTATGGTAGAGAGGATCCATTACAAACCAAGGCATCCACTGCACATTGCCACAATCACAATCCAGAAAGAGAGATAGTTAAAAACTACATATAACTTTCAGTGGATATTACTGGAGGAACTGCAAAAACATGTTGTACTGCAATCATGAGCTGCAGTGAAAACAAAAATTAATCTGGAAGCATCACTCAAACTCTAAATTTACAAATGAAACCACATTAAAACACACTTGGCATTTTGCTGAACAGTGCCCAAAAGCCAATTATACATTTGAATCCCATTTAACGTTTCTTTTTTTAACACTTCTTTTTTTAACTCCAGATCTTTTGAGGACATCCACACATTCATCCCATCACTTCTATTCATTGCTATAAAAAGAAGGAAGCATGCACTATGGAATTTGGTGACTACATAGTCCAAAAGAGGAATTTTTGAGATTCAGTATCAGAGGAGTAATTCAGTTACCTCTGAAAGCTCTCCCAGTAATTGCTGTGAGGAAAATGGAGTAAATGACATCAAATAGTTTTGTTAGAAAGGTAAAAAAGTAACTGTCTCACACATCACTCCTGAAATTTCATACACATTAGCAATTTAAACTAAAGGAAAACCAGTCTTAGTAATTACCTCTTCTTACTCCCTAGGAAACTAACAGTGAATTATTCTAATAATCCTATTTTGAATAGAGAACAGAGTGCTGGCTACAAAACACACACATGTGATACCATAAAAGCAATCAGCTATTTTCAAAGCACCTACTCAGACAGAAACTTAGAAACAGGTTCAATAAAACACAAAACCCAAGGAAAAGACTGCCAAGGGACTGAAGATCATCAGGTGAGTGGAAAGAACACTTGCAACTGTAGAACAATAGGAATTAAGTCACAGCAAGCATTTAAAGAGGGCTTAATTTTTCTAGCTCAAAAAATGTTGGCTAATCTCAGCAAATGAGATAAAGGTCACTGCTCTCAGACAGGTACTCACAGTGAAAAATGAGTTTGGGTTGGGAGGGACCTGAGGGTTCCACCTAACCCCAACACCCCTGCCATGGGCAGGGACACTTTCCACCGGGCCAGGTGGCTCAAACAGCCACCCAACCTGTCCTTGGGCAGCTCCAGGGATGGGGCATCCACAGCTTCTCTGGGAAACCTGTTCCAGGGCCTCACCACCCTCACAGAAAAGAATTTCTTCCCAATATCCAATCTAAGCCTGTCCTCTCAGATTAAAGCCATTACCCCCTGTTCTATCACTGCATGCCCTTGTAAAAGTCTCTCTCCCTGGACAATCTGCTGACTAGGTACTCACTGACTGCCTCACAGCAAAAAGAACTATCAACAGTCCTGGGGTTTATTTTTCCTTCTTACTGATATTTTCATTTATTTTAAGAACAAACCTGTACTCCTCAATTCATGTAAATTGGAACAAATACTTTAAATTATTTGGAATGGTGATGATACCCACACACTCTCATTAAAAATCTGGATGTATCATAAAAGCTTACTGGGACTAAATTTTGTTTTCTTATTTCTTGCCAGAAAACCTTTGTTTTTACAGGAAAAAAATTAAGTCCCAAAGCTGTTTTCAACACACTGCAGGATGCATCTGGCGAAAAAAAACAAGACTCAGTATGATTCAATCTACTTTTAATGGAAGGAAAATAATAAGTTTGAGAAAAAATACTAATGATATCAAGCCTAATTCTTGATCATTGTAAAAGAATGGGGATAGTGTATTTTCAAATATACTTTGGCATTAAAAAAAGGGAATATACATATTCAAACCATGGGAAAAACAGACAAAGAGGCACTGGAAACAACCAAAACTGGTGTTGCAGCTGGGAAATGTTCTCATCAAGTTAACACAGACACAGAACTTCCCATTTACTCTCTTTTCTGGAGGTTTCAGTGCCCCATTCCTGTTTGCAGAGTGCCATGAGTGCATCCAGCCTCTGTCTTGCCAACAGCACTGTGGGTTGGATCTTCTCCTGAGACTCATTTGAAGGGACAAGAGAGAACCAACCTCTCATCCTCAGCCAAAAGGCCAATGAGGCACCCAGGACTGGAAGAGAAAATTGCAACCCTGGTCTTTTGCCAGAGTTTACTTTGGTGGGCTCAGCTATTATGCACACAGCTGCCTATTAAAATCTCATTAAAAACCACCTCAGCAGCTCTTTGTGGGGTATACCACATCTGTGGTTTTACCAAATTTACAGGATATTTAGAGAGAATTTACTTATTCAAATAGGATTAGTTACCATTTCTTAAAAAAAAAAGTAAAAAATAAGACAATATGGACAAACTGCACCTCATTAAACATTTACTCTTTGCCTAAGGATTTCACACACATCACTGATAATATAAATGTCTCACCTCCCAAAGGGTGTCAGGAGATTAATTAACATGCCCACCAAGGTACACAATTCTATCCTAATTATGTTCTTCAAATTCAATTTTCAAGAGCATTAAAAAAAGTTAATAAAATGCTCAGAAAATAGGAAACACTATGATGAATTATTTCATAGGTTCACCAGCAATACTTTCACAAATTAAGAAATCAGAGTGTTTGGGGAACTCTTTATGTTCATATATAATAGGGTGGTGAAATACCAATGCTAGCTCACAATAAAAAAAGCAGATTAAATGACCAGCAGCCCAGAAAACTCTGGCAAACAATAATTAACATTAGCAGAAAATAGAAAAATTCAGCAAAATGCTCTCCTAGAACCACAGAAGCACCTAGCAAGCAAAAATACTGGTTCCTGGAACTAATTCAACTGACCAGAAGACAAACAATGTTACAGAGCCTGACTCACAAAGATAATTAAATAACTGGCAATGTCCTGCAAGGATCACCTCAGTGCTTTCAGGTGAGTATTTGGGACCTGGATCCCAAAAGCAACTGAGTGAAAAATCAGGATTTAAAGTAACCTGTGGCCTTGGGGGTTCAATAGGCAGGGGAACAGAGTGAGAGCAAAATAAACTTTGCAGCTCTGAGAATAATTGTGATAATGAGGTATCCATCTCTCAGAGAAGGGGTGTCTGTAGCATAACCAAGTGAAAAAAAAAAATCCTCTCTTTCAGTGGAATCCTTAATCCTCCCTAAGAATCTATAAACACCCTTCTAGTGAGCAGTGCACTGAGGGTTATTAGTCTGTAAAGGAAGATATTGCCCTGGCACATGACACTGATCTGCAAGTGGCCACAGCAGCCAGGCCACTTTGAAAGCAGGTTTTTAAAAGCAGTTTTTTGAAAGCTGAAGACAACTTAGGAGAGCAGCAAGAGCTGCCCAGCACCAGGCACTGAGCCTGCTCCCTGTGCAGGGTCTGGCAAAGGCACTGACAGGAACCACTTGGATTTCCTGCTCTACCCACAAGTTCTCCTGTCTGACTTTGGCTGAGGAATTCATCCCTTCAAGGCCTCATTTCCCTCTGAAATAGCAGCAATGTCTCCTAGTGCTGTTGTGAAAATAAATGGAGTTATGCAAACACTTCCCAAATGAACCATGTGTCCATCACAGGAAAACAGACAAATGAGAATGCTCAGGAGTGCTAAAATTATAATAATCACCCCAGTTAAGAACAGCATTACTGACATATCTTGGTAAAGACTTCATTTATCCTGTGCAATTCATTATATTCATAAATAATTTCATAATATTTCAAGCTCACTTTTGAATATGATCAAGCTGCAGAATAACCTGCCAGAGGGCAAAGTAACAAACTTCTCTTAAATGTTGTTCCCTGACCCTAATTTTCATAGGTCCATGGAAAACACTTCGTGGAAATGATTATTTTATTATATGCCATGTCCTCTCATTATTTCAACCAGAAATCTTTAAACCCTGCAGTGAATTATGAAAGAATAATGTGAGAACTCCCACTCAAAACTGCACTCAGCCTGCTCAGGACTTGGTGGTAAATTGCAAACACACAGAATGACATGCACAGGAAGGAAAAAAAACCAAGCCAGATCTTTAAATCAGGGTTTGAAAAGCACTCTGAGTGCATGCTTCACTCCACAGCCAGGCAAATCCAAAATCAGTGCACAATGAGCCAAGATGTTACAGGCAAACAATTTGGGACAGCAAAACTCAGAAATGGTCTGATTCAAGCCCACCAAGATCAAGGCAGGTCTACTAGATTATTTTGCAAAACATTTAGGCATTTCTTGGTTTTCAGTCATCAGCTGGAAGGTGCAGACACAAAGAATGAATATTAGATTAGATTAAATTATTAAACTTCAAGTTTCAACAGAAGTTTGGTTTAAAAGTCTGATTCAGAGGCAGAGGTGGAATTTCTGCTTAATCCAAATTTGTTTGCCTAAACTTCCAAGATCATCAGGGAGAAAAAAAAAAGGAAAGAAAGAGGTCTTAGAAAATATAACTTCTTCTTTTAGTAGCCTCTAACTCCCTTACATTTTGTCTAAAAATAGATATTACAACTTTATCCTGTATATCCTTACTTGAGTGGATAATTGCACCGATGTCAGAATATTTTTTAAAGTAATTTACCCTCTAATTCTGTTCAACATATAAAAGGAATACAAAACAACAAAAATATTAATTCCACACCACTACATCAAAGAAAGAAAATTAAAATTAAGTCAGGATAATAGAGTGCTATTGATGCACAGACATGGTAATTGAAAAATACCTGCTTTGTGAATTCAAAAGCAAACATACCTCCCTTTCCATGACTCCAAAATTACAATAATTAAATAAATTCAAGGCTGGGATAGAGACACACAAAGGCAGAAGAAAAGCTAGAGTTCACTCTTCTAGGAAAAACAGAGGTGACCCTACCTTAAATAATTCAAACTCCTTCTTTGGCATCAACAGCTATCAATTCACAAAGGATATTTGCAATTAAAATAAATGCATACACATCCATTAGGACTGAAATTACCACCTCTAAGCAAACAAGCATGTTAAAAAAAAAAAAAAAAAAAAAAAGGAAAGATAAAACATTTTGCTTTATCTTTATCAACAGTATTCTCTGTGAAATACAGACATCACCTTCAGCCTCTACAAGAAATTGTCAATGCTGAACGGACTGAAAGGAGAAAAAATCTCAGACTAAAGCCATGAAGCAAAGTTAGAATATTCTCACACACTGAATCAAAACAATCCCCGTTCTCAGAGCAGCTTAACATCAACATAAAAGCAAGAATGTTAAACAATAAAATAGTGTCTTGCCCCTGCAAAAACAATATGTGTGCTTTCTCATAGCTGGTTTAGAGTAATTGTTTACACCTTTTAGCCAATGGCGTGTTGGAGCCCAAATTTTATCCAATGAAATATTGTTTGTTACCATCTAGTTTATATACTGAGTGGATTTCTCAATAAAGCTGGCTCTTAGCTTTGCTCCACTGAACGAGGAGTTTACTGTGCAGTGACTCAACAGCGGCAAGAAATGTAAATTGTGATGTATCAGTGGAACACGCAGCTCCTTCAGCCCTGCTGTGACTCCTCCTCCTCCTCCTCCTCCTCCTGCTCACCCTGACACTCCCAAAGGAGGTTTTTCTCCCAGGATGGGCAGTACCTGGATGGTGCGGGTGTAGGCAGGCTCTGGCCACCCCTGGCCGCCTTCTGCGCTCCTCAGAGGGTCCAAAATGTTGTTTGGCACAAAGCCTGTGCTGCCACTTTTGTTCTGAACCTTCCACCACTGCTTCCTGTCGTCCAGAATCTGAAATAATTTGGTAAATTAATCACGTCTCTTGTCTGATTTTCCTCCCGCCTGTGCACCAGTTCAAAACACAACCACAACTTGGCCAGGTTCTGCCAGCAGATCTTGCACAGGTGTGTCCCTGAGAAACCCCTGGACCTTCCCTGATTCTCACCATCATTAATTCTACGTGGTTCTACTGCACTTTTCAAAATGAGACTCTCAAGAAAGAATATATAATTGTGTAGTGGAGTTCTGTACAACTCAGGCGTGTGCTGGATCAGACAGTGGAACAAAAATCAAGTCCTTGCACAGAGATGTTGCCATGTCCACAACCCACATGCTGCTGACAAAAGGAATAAATAATTACTAATAACCCAGTAAAGGCAGGTCTAGGAGAGCACAAATTTGGAGACACAGCATTGCTTAGTAAACAGGGAGTGGGAGCAGGATGGCCAGGAGCAGTCAGAAGTCTGAATCTCATACTCAGAATTTGCTCTTTTTGTTGCTCCCTCCCTTCCAAATGTATCTCACTTTTAAGGTGCCACATCCTCTTGGAAAGAACAGTCCTTCACTATAGCCTATGTGTGCACAGAGAGTTATTTAAACAGTTATTTAATGTTTAAAAGCAGCACTAGAGTAGGTGGAAGGAACACACAAGTGTATTTCTAGCACGGATCTCCCCAGCACCCTTCCTAAGTCAGCAAAATCCATGCAAAACAAATGAACTGAACTTTCCATCCCAAGGCTGACAAGTCAAACACATTGAAGCAAACGTTAAGGAAAGCCACACTACCACAGGAAAGGTACCCTCAGCTTTGAGTAGCACCAGAAATTTGTGTGTTGTCTCTGCAAACAAAATTACCTCCACAATCTCCTCTTTCATGACAGAAAGCTCACTGTTGTTCCTTGCCACGAATTCGTACTTGCATTTGGCATATTTCTTGCTCTGTGCTTTATTGTGTGCTTCATAGTTTCTGCAAAGCAAAGATCAGACTGTTGTTCAGTGGGACAGCCAAGCAAATAAAAACATAAAATGCCCTCTTCAAACAACCCACAAAACCTTTTTTAAAACAGAAATCTCTCAACCATAACATGATGCTGCTGTAGAATTACCTGTTCATGATACACTGATTTAAGAGCCACAAAAAAAAGTACAAATAAAACAAAATAAAGAGGTGGCTGAAATAGACAGGCCTCAAGAACTGCTAATCTTTATCAGCTCACTGCTTGAGAGATGTATGATAACAACCTAGATTAGCAGGTCCTATTGTTTTAAAATAAACATGTACTCTATATTTAGATTGTTTTCCTACAGCAGGTTAAAGAGTCATTTGCCATATAAACAAATGACTATACTTAGGATATAATTGATAGCTTGGGCTTTGTATGAAATTGTATTTCTAGTGTTCATCACAGATTGTTTCAAGTACATAACAGATGAATAAATTTTTGCCTTCAACACTAATGGAGTTAAACTCTAAAAAATGGTCACCTATTGTAGATCAGTTCTCTCAATTGACCATAAGATGCCATCAACTTTAACAACTTCAAGTTACTTTATCAATTAAAAATGAGAAATAACTTCTTGCCAGTTACACACAGGATTCAAAACAGAACAAGGCATATCACAGTAAGCTCTGTATCCTTCTGTTTCCATTAGGAAAGACCTGTCCAGAATGCCTTTGGTTTCAGAGCTTTCTTTCTTTACTTTCTTTGACATAATACTTTTTCAACTGAGAAGTCCCCAGCCCACTCCAAACATGTCCATAAAACCCCCAGTAACTTCATTCACCCAGTAAATTCATTCATTGCAAATGACACCCAGCAACACAAACCCATACCAGGCAGCAAAGCAAGCAAACAAACAAACAAGCAAACAAACCCACATGAACAAATGAATAAATTAATGAATGAATAAATCCAAACTGCTAATTAAAACATGAAGCAATCCATGGCTTGAAATGCTGGGTAAAGGTCACAGCCTGGGGATGTGAACACAGGAGTTCTCTGCTGCTGCTGCTGTGTAACCCTGGGTTCCAGGTGTGCCTGAGCAATCCAGCAGCTACCTGGCTACTGCATGGCTGTGGAGAACTGTCTCGCTTGACTTGAAGAGCAGAACCAAGGAAAATCATATTTAGACTGAGAGATTATTTTGAAAGAAAGACAAAACGCTAACAGTATTTAAGGAGAGAGTGAAGAACAGGGGATGACCCCTAGGCCTGCAGAATTGCTGTTACGAGGCTGAATAATGTGTAAGAACAATTTTTCCTGTCACCCAGGAAAAAAAAAATTCATTTAATTTTGAATTAAAATTATTAAAATTCATATAATTTTGAATTCCTTTCTTACTATCTCAGAGATATGAGTAATGTAGCTTTAACAGTACTTTTACTTTTTAGGCTGCCTTTCCAAAATCATTTCAATAACTGTGTCTTCCTATTTTGACCACACCTAACTATGCTGATTCCTTCAAAGAATATAACACAGGGAGATTTTAAAAAAATGTCTACATTTTAGTTTTACTCCTCTCAGCAACATGTCCAGAATAGGAGTGAGTCAATGGCTGCTTGCTTCTGGAGAGACCCTAAGTCTTCAAGCCCAGCCTAATGAGCCAGGTTACTCTGGGCACAAATGTTTTGAACACCATCCTTCCACTGTGTTTTTTACTCCCTATCAGATACACTACAATTTCAGGCCTCAGCTCTTCACTGCATTTGCTAGAGAGAGCCTAGAGGGTTGCACAGACTTTCAGAGAGCTTTTCTTCAAATGACCAGTGAAAACCAAACTACACAGCAAAAACCCCACTACTCTGAAACACCCCAAAACTTCCTGACAATTATTCAGTGCTCTTGTGGAATCAGAGTTCCTGAAATACCTAATATCCACTGAAAGTCTAAGATTCTGACACTGCATTTGCATCACCCAAGGGAAGCATGTCTGACATCCCTGGTGAGAAACAGGCACCACTCCAGCAGTTCTCATTCCACAGCCTGCAAAAAATTCATTTCACCTTTCATGAGCTCCTTCTTAGAAACACCCATTTCTCTTTACATGCCACAAAGGAGGCTTGGATAACTCTTTCAATTCCAGACAGATACCCTGATATCATCAACGCAGGAAGACTCTTTCTCTAAAACTGAAGTGAAGGCAAAAACATTTGCATGGAATATTGTTACTGTGAAAGGACAAAAAGGGTCTTACCACATTACAGATAAGGGAAAGGAATTTAGAGTGCAGAACATGTAAATTTCAAGCTGATTGGTCCTGAGACAAGAATGCAACAGGCAATCAAGTTTGAGAAAACAATTAAGAGACGACTACTCTGCTGGTGTTGCTATGAAGAATAAATCCAAAGTTCAGGAAAATAATTGAGTCTTCAACCTGCACACCACATGGGAATTTGCTTGCATGCAGATTAACAACAGGATCTTTTAGCACATGGCTCAAAACCAGGGATTTTGAAAGGGTTTTCTTCAAAGAGTTTTATCAGTGATGCTTTAACCAGCAAGTTGATCCCCAAAACTTAGCTTAAGCCATCTTCCATGGCTTGTAAGACAAAATACCTTTTATATACTGTATATGGAATATGGTTTGGCACAGGAGAGCAATTCCAATGCTCCTTTACTGATCTGCTTCCACAGCTTGAGATGATGTAAATTCTCCCCAGAGATAAGGCCAGGGATCCCTGCATTTCATCTCGTCAAGTTACTCAGTTTTAGGATAAAATGAAGGGGGCGAAAGAGGATGTGCAAAAAGACACTGTTTGCTATGCAAACATTTGAGAGCATTCTCTGTAACATTGGAAAGAGGATGGAAGAGACAAGGTGTCACTGTTCTGAAAGTGGGTATTTGTACACCAGCCCACGAAACAAAAAGCAGGAGATGATGGAGCACTAAGTGAGCAGCTAAGAAAATCAATCAATCAATCAAAACAAGGACAGGTGAATCTCAGAGCAGACTTGTCATTCTTTGTAATTCTGAAACCAGCAAAGAGTGTATTTAAAGCCACGAAACAAATCAGGACTAAAACCTGAACCCAAGTGGGTGAATTCTGCCCTTGCAATTGGGCCGGAATTCCACCGTATCACTCTTGACGAAAGCAGCAATTTAACATCCCAGACAAACATAGACAAACAGGGCATTTCACAGAGGCTATACAAAAAGAGACTTAAAAATACACCTCAGAGGGAAGCAAAAGCAGAATACCCACTGCTGAGCACAATCACCTCCCCAGCAGAGACAAGGACACAAACCGGAGGCAGCCACAGACCCCGCCACCCCAGGAGCAAGAAGTGAGCGGGGACAGTTTTCCACAGCAGCAGCAGCAGCGGGGCCGCTGAGGGCTCAGGGTTACCTATCTACATGTCGGCTAACAGTTTGCTTAAAGGCAGCCACAGCTGCCCCCTGGTCCAGCAGAGGCCCTCTCTTGTAGGCCGTGTTACTGAATGCATACCCATCCGCCGGGGGGTAGTCGGGAACGCCGGCGGGCTGCAAGACAAAAAAAAAGGGAACAAAGCCATCCATGGATCAGTGTCACTCACCCGCCCCTCCCCGAGCTCCAGCCAGCACCCCCTGCCAGCATTCCCCCACGTCCAGGCTAAAACAAGCTCAGAGCAGAGAAAAATCTCAGGCTACAGCCATGAAGCAAAGTTCGCCTGTGAGAAACGGAATGTTCTCGCAGGCTGAATCAAAACCATCCCTGTTCTCAGGCTGACTTTGTGTCAACATGAGAGCAAGGATGAGAAACAGCTCACACCTGCAGAAAACAGTACCTGAGCCCTTTCCTAATTGGTTAGAGTAATTGTTTATACTTTTTAGCCTATGATGCTATGGAGCCGGGACAGTAACCAATGGAATATTGCCTGTTATGATGTACCCTATAAAGGCTGTTTGGGTTTTTAATAAATCAGTCAGTCTTGCATTTGAGAAGAGGGCACTGCATTCTGTGTCGTGTGAGACTCAGCAGCGACACCCCCATCCCCAGGTGCCCACGGCTGTGCCATGAAAAGTTAATAACTCGTGTGTTTCGAGTACACGAACGCCCAGATCAAAAGGATGGGAATAAAGGAATTTCCAGCTGGAGCCCTCCTGCTGCATTAATACTGCAGTGGGTGTTCTTTGGGAAAAGCAGTTCTCTGGGGCAAGGGCCCTGTCATCTCCCAGATATCACTACAGCAACACAGCTTACAAACAATGGCTGAGCTGCTTTAAAATAAACTGCTCTGAGCTTCTCTTCTGGGTGTGCAAGGCACAAACCTCTGGCCAGCCAACGGGAAGGGTGTGTAAGAAATAAAGTAAAATTATCACTCTATTGCAGGATCATAATGTGAAAGAGCTCGTTCCTGTCACAGCCTCACCGAATATGGCTATAGTCCATGAAGAAATGCAACAAGGAGTGTGATAATTGGTATAATTGTGGATTTTAACTAAGGAAAATAATCATACTTTATCACAAGCACCATATGTAAGAACATCCAAAGCTTCAGGAAATGTTTTTTGGTTTTTTTAACAATAAAAAACCCACCTTAAATTAAGTATTGGCAATCCCCTTCTAGGCAAGAATGATCTTCATCACCATTTTCAAAATCAAGACCAAGTTTAACAGTTCATTTGTGGGTATTATGACTTTGAAATAGCTAATTTTATATCCTTTCCTTATACCATCCAGCTGCCCAAGTTAGACTGGCTGAGATTCGCCAGAATTTGTCAAATCTTTATGCCTGGTTTGTTGGGTTTTTTTTTTCGTTTTCTTCTGTGTTGTTTTTCCTTTTGGCTTATTTTTTTTTCTTATCTCTGTTAATGTGGCTACAGAAAAGTTACTCAGCTAATCTCTACCTCCAGGTGTCTGACGTGGCACCCAGAGACACTTGCTAAGAGGACTGAGGGTTTATGAGAAGCAACTAAAGCCTCACAGAACTCCAAATAGAATATTAATTAATATTATTAATTAATACAAATAGAACATTCTTTAAAACACTGTTATCAAGACCTCTTTGGAAAAAATCTCCAGTGTCACCCGGCTTATGCCTCACACCAAAAGACAGCCAGGAAGAAGCAGGAGTTCATTTTACTTCACACAAAAATTATTTGCACCCCTTTAGCCTCCCTGAACACTCCCTGGTGGTTGTTTCACCACCATCTGAAGTCCTCATTGCTGAGCTGCCTCCACCTTGAAACCCCTCTGCACGTGTGGCTGGATCTTAAGATGGAGAATTTGGGAATGGAAAGTAAAAAAAGAGGTTTTCAGAGGTGGGGACCTCCAATACACTTTTGCTGGTGCCCAGCAGGGAGGACAGGGCTCTGCATCCCCTCTCCTCTCCCAGCAGAGCTCTCCACAGGCAGCTCTGGTTCTGGAGAGGTGAATTGCACCCCGACACACGAGGCCAAATTAGCAGCAAGAGATGAACGCTTCCATTCCCATCTGATTTTCCCAGCCCCTCTCATTAAACAAGATTTTTCAGCAGACTTGTGAAAGAATCATTACCCTGGTATCACCCCCTCCAGGGCAGTGCTTTTGCTGCTGACAAAACTGTGTTTTGGGGTAGCTTTTTCCAGCTGAGCACCTGCAGCATTTCACAGCTATTGAGCAGCTCAGTGCCTTTTCCCCCCAGGGAGGTGCTAGGGAGGCATGGGCACAGGGAGCCAAGGTTCCAAGGTTAAATCCCTTGCCCAGAACCTTGTGGGAATCAGTGACAACCATGAAAACAATGCCTGACATCCCAGCAACCAGGCACACAAACTGCTTCAGTGAACTGGGAGATTTTAAATTTTTTTTTTTTTTCCCTTTTTTTTTTTTTTTTTTGGTGTATATGTGCGTTTCTTCTGAAGGTTGAGACAAAGAGGTTAAGTTGGCATAAACATCTACCAGTACATGAAGAGGCCAGCAGTGAAATCAACTCCCTGAAGCACAAGACACTGAAATACCTCAGTGTATTCTTGCCCTTCAGATTTGTTTTAGGTTATTACATACATATAAATGACATGAAATTCTTAGAATCATCAGAGGAGAAAAATGAATGATCTTTTCTCAACCATTGGAAAAGTTTCAATACTGTTGTCCGTTATAGTTGTTCTTGTTGTTATTACTAATATCATTATTATTATTATCGTTACTATTATTTTTATTGTTATTATTTTCATTTAGAAGGAACAAAACATAAACAAAAAACCACATGGAAATGTAGACCAGCAGTGAAAAATGAGACAATATTTGATGTTTTTTGGGAGGTCACTAGGGAGGGAGGGGTGACAGCAATGACCAAAGCTACCTTTCACATTACTGTGCCCATTAACTTTACTAAATGCTTTTATTCTCAAAATGAATCACTGGCAATAACTTGGTTTTTGTCACATTTATTCTTGTATACCTTGTTAGGCATAAAGCCAAACAGTGCCTTAAGTAATCAAATATGTATCATGTTATCCCTCCTTTGCTTGGCAGGCTTTTTACCTGAAAATAAATTACTGAAAATAAAGTTTTAATGTGACTGGGAAGTGTTTACTGGGGAGACTTTGTTATCTCCAATTAGAGAATTGATCTGCAAGAAAACAACATCCCAAAACTGCCAATAATAATTCCCCAAGAGATAAAAGACTCTTAAAAGAACCTAGGAAATTCTCAGGAGTACTTCCATCTCACAGCTGCCAAAAGGGTACATTGGAGTAGCTAACAATTGATTTATACTAAAACCAGTATAGAAAAATAAATGTAAAAATTAAATTAAATATTGTGTCCTCCCAACAAAAGACAAAACCTTCCAAATGGAAAATATTTGTAGGTTTAAAATAGCAGTAGCCTTTTTTTTTTTTTGCTTATTAAAAGTAAAAAAATCGACATATATTCTTAAAATTTTCACAAAAATCAAAGTTCATTTTCTGATGAGTTCTACTGAAAATAAGATAGAATACCATCTTGAGAAACAAGGGACTGGCTGTAAAGCTGGTCAGAAAATGTACCCTGATTTCTCTAAAGCCTTTAGATGGTGATGTATATTTCCATTCTTTGAAGAAGATAACCTAACTTTTGCTAAATTTGTGACATTCCTTTGAAGAAGAGTTTGGAAAAATGTTTTCTACAGTAATTTTCCTAATCAGCAGGGGTTTTTCTGGAAGTAGGCCAAATCTACTTTTATATTATATTGCCCTGAGAGCACCTCTGAATGCTTATAAGCAATACAGTGAAAATATCAATAGATTAATGAAAGTAATATTAAATTATTAAATTCTACATCTATGAAAAAGTTAAAGTCCAAACTTACTCCAAAAAGGGTGGTTTCTTTCTGGGTGCCTGGGATTGAATGCCCTTTGGCTCAAACACTGCCCAAATTATTTATGCTCAAAAATCAATGGGATCTGATAGCAGAATCAAACTGAACCCTAGGGCTTGGATTGTCCTCCCAGCTGAGCCAGGGAAGTGCACAAGTTCAAGGAGAGCAGCAGGCAAAAAACCCTGTATTTTCCTACTTGCATTTCTGGTGGCTGAGCAGGTACTTGGTTTTGCCATAAATTCCATGTCAAGTGGGAGGAACTCGCACTGCCAGAGCGCGGCTCCTCCAGGAGTGTCCCAGGAAATTGTCCTTAGGGAGGAAGGGGTCGGTGCTGCCCCCAGCCAAGTAAACACAGCACTTTTGCACAACTCACCTCACTTGACAGTCTTTTCATCTCCTGCTTCCTCTGTTGCTCTGCCACGTTTGCCACAGACTCAGCCAAATGGTTGAGTTCCTGCTCCTTTGGAGCTCCCGCGAAGTTCAGCAAAGGAGGCTCCCAACCGTTCCGGAAACGGGGGACGTAAGGAGGGATAAAATGGTCTTTTGGCCATTCAGCTCTGCATGAAAAGCAAATTAGAAATCTGTGTCAAGGGCCACACGAATGCTGGTTTAATAGGTTTTGTATAAATTGAAATGCTTGAGGTTTTTTTGTTGGTGTAGAGGAGAGGCTGGGATTGCAGTCCGGGCAGAATCATGCTTAGAACGGAGCAAATCAGCAGAACACATTTATTTAGCACAAATATCCTCCCTGCAGAGCCCTGCAGAAAGAATTTGCTGCTTCTGTAAGGACACATCAGTGCTAAAACACAACAAACTCCTGCCTCATAACAAAGGATGGGTAATAGAAGAATCAATCAAAACAATTGTGGACTTGTTTCAACAGTGAGACGCAGGGAGAAATATTGCAATGCTCTATTTGTGTGAAAGCACCAACAAAAGGCTGCAGAGAAACATCCAGCTTTGTAAAAAACACCTGAAAGCAAGGATTAAGCATGCAAGGTACACCTAAAACAATAAAAATGAACAATAGCTTTTAGAGACATAAACCCCATCCAACTGTACAT
This sequence comes from Chaetops frenatus, assembly GCA_013400775.1. Classification (NCBI taxonomy): domain Eukaryota; kingdom Metazoa; phylum Chordata; class Aves; order Passeriformes; family Picathartidae; genus Chaetops; species Chaetops frenatus. Next base: position 476,829 of record VZTR01007894.1, on the reverse strand, counting down.
GCTCCGAGACACAAGAATTATCACCACACTTGCTGTTTTGTAGCCCAGACTGATCTCTATAAAATACTGTACTACTTTTCAGAGCTCTGTTAAGATTCTCCATTGTAATACCTAAATTAATGCCCTCCTGCTCTGCTTTTGCACTACACATGACACTCTGTCCCCCAGTTTAAATTTCTGTGTTGTCTCAGTGGAAGCAGGGACAGGAGTGTACATGACAGTGTTCTAGCAGGCTCCTTGCTGCCACTGCTCAAAATCAAGGGGCAAACGCTGCCAGCCACAGGAGCAGGCAGCAATTCCCAGCCTGTGAGGCCTGGGCTTGGTCAGTAAGCCCTGATTTAATCGCTGCCCTCTCCTGCTCCATCCCACCCCAGGGTACCTCTGGATCCTGAGATCAATCACACCATCAGTTCTAATCTGCACATGGCAGCCACTTTACACTTTAAGTGCTTCATTCTTCACTACCAAACACCAGATATTTCTCTTCCCATTACCCTTTTTTCAGGATGGACTAAACAAATGGAGTAATTCCCAAGACAAGGAGCCCATTATTTTGCCCAGTGATCCATTTTCCCTGCACAGGGCTCCAATGCTATGAGGCCACTTGCACTCCTTCCATGCAGCCTCCCTCCCACTCTACAGCTTTCAATCAGCCAAATAATTGATAAAAACAAAATCCATCTGCTAGACATTTGTGTTCCAAACTGAAATCTAAGAGCAAGCATGAATAAACACAAAAAATACTCTGCATTTCCAGCCCAAGTGATTGCATACATCATCATCACCAAATGTACTTATCTACCATAGATTACAGAATCAAAATGCACTTTGCTATTTTAAGATTTTTCTTTTGCAAGTTCAATTCACCTAATTTCAAACTGTAGAATTACCTTGAACCCAACAGATGCATAAAGAAATTAACTTTCAGCTGAGCTAAATCATAACAGTGAATCCATTAAACACAATGTGTAATGCATGCACATGTTCAGTCAATCAACATTTTTTTATAATTATAAACATTTTTATAGCAGTATGATGCTTTTAAAGAGGTAAAGACATTGCAAATTTTTAGCTTTTAATAATTATTGGTAATTGAAAACAGACATTTGCAGCTATTATTTAATATTTTGACACTTTTTATTGCATCTTCAAAATTTTTTTTTTTTAATGAAATCCAGATATTTTTCCAGGGCTGGAAAAATAATGGTGAAAACCAATTGGAAACATGCAAAGGGACAGTTTAGAAAAAGATACTCCAGAAGATTGTATCAAGAAGTTCTGGATATCACTGACCAAAAACAAAACAAAACAAAACAAAAACAAAAAAAACCCACCAACCAACCAACCAACCAACCAACAAAACCACCAACAAAAAACAAACAAACAAAAAAATTTTCTCTTTGCATTTTCTCTCTCCTTGAGACCGCAGTGAAGCTGAAGAATTCCCTTCCAAAAAAAAAAAACCTTCAAAGAACAGGTTCCGAAGACTCCAAATCCTAACCAAGTCACATTGAATTTATCAGGGGGCTGGACAACCTGGTTAAAGACCACACATCAATCAACTTGATTTTAGAGATGTCCCCCAAAGATCTTTTTGGTGACTTTTGCTCACCTGGCTTTGGTCCACGAGTCACCCAGGGACAGCCAGAGCTGCCCCTCCTCGCTGCTGACCGTGTATCTCAGGAAGTCGATGGTGTCCTTTGTCAGGAGGGGGCTGAGCACTGTGCTAGCAAGCTCTGGGCCTCCTGTTGTCTGCACCACCTAAATCCAAGCATTAAAAGCCATGCCAAGAACATCAGCAACACAGTAAAGGGAGTGGCTGTGGATTTATGTTAGCTACAGTGCTGCTAGGAAACAGTCATTGCTCGTAAAAGCACCATTCCCCCCCAGAAATAAAGACCCTTCTGAGAATCTAACAGTGTGTCTTCGTGTCCTACCAATTAACTAAGCTATTTATTGCTGAAGAATTCTGGTTCTGGCCATCAACTATTCTTTATTTAGACCCACTCTGGGCAATGTTATTTTTGCTTTACTGATCAAAGCCACACGTACTTCCATTAAATATGCTTTCAACTCTCCTCCTGCATTATGTAGAGAATCTCAATTTTTTATTGCTAGTTAAAAATTAGAATGGCAAAGTGTAACACAAGGCTAAAGATGATTTAAATAAATACATTTAGTAGATGGGAAAAATATGCAGAAGAGCATATAAATTATTTTCTGAAGAAAACCTCATCCTGAGATACAAACATTTCTCCTTAGCTATTGCCCAGGGACACAACATTTCAATCTTGTTATCACTGAAAAGGTTACAGAGTGTATAAATGCAAGAGTTCTGAAGGTAAACACTTAGAAAACTGTAAAACCTTACCATATGTAGTGGGGTAAAGAGAAAATGAACCAGATCAGCTGCACTAGGATTTTGGATATGGAACTTCAACTTGGCCTGAAGGAATAAAACAGGTGTACATTTTAAGAAACATTTAGCTATTAAGACAATAAATATTTCACATGAGAATGGCCATCCCTGCTCAGGCTCTCCTAAGCCCAGTGCTTTACCTGCAACACCCACTAAGTGCTCCTCCATCCCATTGCTCCTGACTCCACGCATGTTTTAGCACCTATTGTGCAAAACAAAAAGTTCCACAAGCAAATTCTGTGATTTGTGAAGAAGCATCTCCTTTGGAAACCTGACACCTCTTACCTTCCTTAGGATTCTGTAAACACTCCAAATAAAACTAAATTGTCCTGCTCTACTCACTTTTTCTAGTAATGCTCATAACCATTTTCAGAGTTATTACATTATTCCTGAGTCTGGTCTTTTCCAAGCTGAAGTTATTCCTTTGAGCATTCTTGTCCACCCTGGACCTTCTTCAGTTTTTGCTACACTGGCAAAAAAAATCAGGCCAGTTAACATAATGGCATATTGATGCTCTCTTCTGTTGTCTTTCTTCCCCTGATGGCTTTTACCATTTGCTTGGTTGATCACACTGAACTGTCTTTCTCCCAGGAATCTTTATTACACCAACATTTTGTTCTGATTTCTATTATACATGAGATTCTTCCTCCCCAGTCCATGACTATCACGTCTACCAACACTGAATTTCATCTATCACTTTATCTGTTATAATAAGATATTTCTACAAAAAAAAAACCTCTGAGATCATCAAGTCCAACCTATGACCAAGCACCACCATAAAAAAATAATATTTTTAAAAACCCAAATCTTTAAAACCCACTGATATAGCTTCTTGGAGGATATCTTTTATCTACTGATCACCCATTGGCTTTGCAGGCTCCAGAAATAAGAAGCCCAAATGTGCTTTAAAGAGTTGTACTAACTCCTATTGCATCTTGCCATCTGTTCCTCAAACTGCTTTTGGCACCCTCGTTCTGCTTCCACACCCAACCCTCCCTCCAAGTGAAGCAGGGAGGAGGATGTGGTTTTGCTTCTAATTACTTCCTAGACATTGTTCCTCAGTCGTAACAGCCCAGTCTCAGTCCAGCTAAAGTTTTTTGACAGATGGCAGGCATTTCTAGAAACTTCCAGCATGGGGTTTTCAAACAATTTCCATTCTACTCGGAGATTTTATTCTTTGAGCTACTCCTTTTGTTTTTAAACCAGATTCTTCATTGTACACAGTTCTCCTTGCCTGACATCAAGCACAAACTTCAGGCTTTTGCTGCTCCTGCAAAGGTGCTGAAGTAAAGCATTGTTAAAGCATTGCTCCAGCACAACTCCTCAAAAGCAGCACTAGAACCAGGTCCCAGACCCTGCTGAGCATCAAAACAAGAGCTGTGACTTCTCCTGCACAGAAGATAAAGATCCAAAGGTGCACAGATTTTTCTCGGCTAAAAAACTAATTTAAATGCAGAATGTAGTAAAAGGAATGGAAAAACCCCTGGGCATTACATCTGTCACTGAGAAGGGTGAGCATGTTCCACAACATTCATCCTCCCTCCAAACAGCAGTCCCTTAAGGCCAGAAGCACAGCACTTGATGTAGCTTTTTTTTTTTTTCGTTAAAGATATTTTTTAACATATCTAAATATTTCCTACAGCTCTGAATTCACTCTCCAAAAGGAAGAAAGAAGCTGATTTGACTCAGTGAATTCAAGAACAGTATTCCCCACTGGCACAGCCTCCCCAGCAACTGGAAGGGACAGTCAGGGTCTGACAGCAGATGCTTTGGAGGTGTCCCAAGTGCTGCCTCCCTTGAACAGGAGATCCCCCCTTGCAGAAGAGGAGATGCCAGGAGAAGGCTCCTGAATGATCATCTCTGCTTCTTGAGAACCTGTAGAGACAGTCATTTGTTGGATGGAATGTTCTGAGGTCAGAAGGTCCAGGGGGTAATGATGTCTGATGGGCATGGCTGAATAAAACCAAATTAAGGGCACAGCTGGTGATGCTGGCAAATACACAACAGAGCTGAGAGCCCCACAGACCTTCCTAGGAATTCTTTTATGATTCAAAACCAAATTTCCTAAGTAAAAGGCTGTAAAGAACCAGGAAAGGCAGAAAGACAAGGGTGCTGAAAACCAAATATTCTCCTCTAGTCACTGTGCAGAGAACCTGAGGAGCAGCATCCCAAAGCTCAGAGGCCAAGTTAGCCCAGGGGTGGCCAGCCCTGCCCTGGTCTGGTCTCACATCTCATTCTCACCAACAGTCACTTACCAGAAGGTTGAAGCCATGCTTGAATTTTTGGAAGCAGTCAACAAATTCATCTGGAGCTGGTGGCTTTGCACGGAGAGTAAGAACACCCTCTGGTGAAAGAAATGTGATTTTTCTACATCCATTTATGTGTAGAGAACTTCCATAAATATTCCAGATGTAGTAAATGTTTAAGTATACATTAAATTAAAATCTTTCTTGTTTATTTACTTATTATAATCTATTATATGTAGATAATAAATAAAATCTTATAGAGTTTTGTAAATATAAAACCAAGGCAGGAGCATATTCTGTGGTCACATCTCCAATTAGTCACTCCCCACTGACCTCAAGCAAATGGTTTTCATAGGTTTCCCTCTAAGAACATACTGCATAGGAACTTTTCTGCACAAATTGAGAGAAAATTGCTACACTGATTTAAAATAAAAACACACAGAGACATTTCCTAGCTCCTTCAATGATCCCCAGAGAAACAGAATTGTGTGCAGTAAGAACTCCTACCTCCAGGTCCTTTCTTTTTACTTTTCTTAGTTTTCTTCCTCTTTGAAAGTTCAGCAAATGCTTCAGCAGCTTTTTGCAGTTTGGTAACAAAATACTCTATGTCATCCAAAATATGGTTCAGAATTTGCTATGGGAGAAAAGAAAAGTAACGGTTTCTCTACAGAATCCATAGCAGAAATACTCCAGAAATTGAAATGTCCAGACTCTCAGTCACCAATAGATTCATTGGGACAAATTTCATGCTGGAACATTGCATATTTAGATTCCTTGTGTTTTAAAATTTACATACCTGTAAAGCATTTTAAATTTCTTTTTTTTTTTTCAAATGTAGGGGCACCGGAAATTTTTAAAATATGTGTAAGAAGATTGTTAAGCTCAGATTGCAATTACACTATTTGCTTCCACGTTACATTTTTGCTGAGAGCACATGAAAAAACTCTAATTATTGGAATGGACTGCATTTTTGTAAAGAGTGTAACTTCATAATCTCCTTTAGTACTAAGTATCAAGCTATTTGGTGAAGCTTTCTAACAAATTAAGCTGTTTGTGGAGAAGTGCTCTTTGAAGAATTGATTTCAAAGAGTAACTGGAGAAGAATGAATGAAGCCAGAGGAAAACACAAATACACCAATCCAGTAGGTCCCAACATGCTTTTCTCAAGACCCTCTGGTGTTGCTGAGGGTTACAGCAGAGTGAAGAAGCACAAAGTAATAAATGACACATGGGGCAATATCTGATCTTGCACATACCATAGATCATGCCCAATGCTGCTGCTTGTAGGCAAGGATGCTTTAAATTTAGAAATAAACATGTCTTCAGAACATAATCATGTTTATTTTCCAGGTTTTACACATATCCAAGTCCTGCTAAATTGACAGAATATTTTATCCTTATATAGTTTGCTGAAATGGGTCTACTCAAAAAATTACAACTTATATTTCCAGCTCTTCACAGCAGAAAAGTTGTCATCAACATGCAGCGTTTTTCATTCTTTTTAAAAAAAGAAAATTAAGAAAAGTAACTACCACCTGTTCATTTTCAGATTTACCACACAGGCAAAGGAAGCAAAGGCTGCTTGGAAAGCTTTTCTCCAGAACTAAATTTCCCGTGTGGAGAAAAGTCTTCCCAAAAAAGGAGGGTTCCAAAATTTCACAGACGTGGAGCAACATCATTTCTGGCTTCTCACTTACTACATCTCTGTCAATCCTGGCTGCTATCATCTCTGCTGTTTCTTCCTGCTCATGGTATGGTCTGTGCTTTTCATCTGCAGAGAGGGAGGAAGAGAATAAGACATGCATGTATGTGGAATTAGTGTATTAGTATATAACAATTTCTATACAGTTTATGCTTTAAAGTACACTACTCTAAGAAAAAGATGGACAAAACTCTACCATTCCCTTTGCAAGAGCTCCACACAAGCTGAAAAATCTTTCACCTTCATGCCTGATCCTGTCAAGTCTCACAAAAAAATCTTCTGTACATGCTTTCAGTCAACTTAACTGCATAAATGAAGTTAACTGCAGATGTGTGGTACCAGGCTTTGTATTAAAAAGAAAAAAAAATTCAGCACAAAGTGGCAGATTATAAATACAATGTAATTAGGAATCATCCTGTTTTGCAAAATATGCTGAAAGCTACTCTGGCAGAAGCAAGCAAGAAAGAGTGCAGCCATGGCTTTGGAGACAATTCTGATATTAAAAGTTATTAGCAAAAAGGGATGCCAAGCCTGGAAACACAGAAAGAAGAGAAAATGATGTGACAGAACTGATATTTACAAATAACAACGGCCAGAGTCAGTGCCTTGTTTGAAAATGAGGCTGAACGTTTTGAGGAATTATAGGTTTTGAATTTTTAAGCCACACTGCCCTGCATTTGTGAACAGGTGGGATTTCAGTAGATGTATTTTAGAAAAGATCCACCAGAGTGGAATAAAAGGAACTTCAGGAACTCAGATCTACAACTGATCCGACAAAACACCAATGAAACTTTTCTGATGTGAGAACTCAAGCAGAAGAACAAGACAGCCTTTACCCAAAACAGATGTAATACTGTAGGTACATAGATTAAATAATTCTTAGCATTTCAGATTTCCCTGAATGTTCACCATTGTTTTCTTTGCACAGTTCTGTACTTTTTAAAGTCATATAGACATAATTTAATAAAACAAAAATTATAAGGAATCTAAGGTTTTTTAATCTTACAGTCTTAATATCTATTATTAAAAGAACCCAAGCAAACAAATTAAAAAGGCCTCATTTTAACCTTTTTAGTCTTTTATAAAAGGAGCTTTCTTTTTTTTTAAGGACTTTTGTTTTTAAAGAAATCTGATCAAAATATTTTTACATCTCTTAGGGATGTAAAAAGACCCACAAACAACCATCAAACAGAAAAATCCAAACCCTTTAGGAATGTTAAAGTGACAGCATTTCCTAGCTAAGGCTTAAAAAACCAAAAACAAACAAACAAAAATAAACCAAACCAAAACCAACTAATTAGCCATACCAGCCATTATAAAGATAAAACAGAAATAAATAATGCTGATCTCAAGTCACCTTTTAATCCATGATTACATTTTTTAATTGTCCAAACTATCTGGCCCTGCTACTGATGAGAGCATCATCAGATGACGACAGCAACGACAGTACCAGCCCGGGTTAAAAACCTGTAACCCAGGCTAAGCACAAGCAAGAGCAGCTCCTATCAGAAATCCAGAAAACTCAGAAAACGCAAGCAAATGACAAGTCAGATTATGACAAAAGGCAGATCTTTCTGCCCAGACCAGGCAGCAGTGGCTCAGGGGCATTTCAAACTAGCCCGGGGAAAATCATCATCACATCTGCCCCCAGCCGGGGCACAGGGCCGACCTTGCCCAGCCGCTGTCGCCGTCACGGAACGTGGTCCTCCCAAAGCATTCCTGCTGCTCCCAAGCCTCCCCAAAACCCACTGCCTGGCACCCCTGGGAGTGCCAGCAGCCCCCAGGAACACTCACAGTCGCCCTGCTCCGAGGCCCACGCCGACCAGGCCGCCACGCGGCTCCGCACGTCCACCTGCGTGATGGTGCCTGGGGGCACGGGGGCAGGAGCCCGTGGGGGCGGGGGGATGGCACTGTCGGCTTTGGATATCATCCTAGGGGAAGAGGAGAGAGCCCACCAGTGACGCTGGAAGGGAAAATGTTCCGTTCTCTGGTGCTTGATCAGAGGGAACGGGGAGGCCCCCATCGACCGCGGAGCAGCGCTCAAGGCTGGGATTGATGAGTGAATGTGTTAAACACAGCAGGAAACCCACTGTACCAGGGGTTTGGCAAACCTTTGTCACCTGGGAAATCCCCAGGGAGTGATAAAGAACATGAGGAGACCTTCAAGTTTAAACAGAAAAGTTCAGCGGCTGGGATTTAGGAGGTGGTATTTAGTTTTGCTGGCTGGGCTTGTCTTTTGTTTGAGTGAAGATTGGAAGATTTGAAGCTACCTTTCAGCCATCACAAGCTAAATATCTGGTCCCTTTAGTCTGGCCAGTTGTCAGCCTCCTTTTCCTTAAAACCCAACAAAACCAAGTTCACTGGCTGATTTGTTTTGTAATAGGGGCCTGTCTTTGATACAAACAAATCAATGTTCCCTCGTGAAATTTTCCAATTCTTAGAGTGGTTTGAAACGCTGTAAGGAAAGAGGTCTTTGAATTCATTCTGCAGCTTGATGCAAACAGACAAAAAAAAAAAAAACCAACAAAAAAACAGTGGCTCCTGTCATACATATCCCCCATTCCTTGCCCAGAAAACTCTATTTAAAAACTAGATCCATCTTTTCTAAACCCATCTCAATCATGGCATTCAACAACCAGACCACAAAATATCAAATATCGTTTGATCTTTGAACAGCGAATAACCAAAA
>VZTR01007894.1:453496-467740 GCA_013400775.1 Chaetops frenatus | reverse complement strand
AAAAAAAACAAAACCAAACACCAAACCAAAAACTATTTCCTTTGACTTTCCTTCCTCCAGCCCCCTTTCAGTTGTCAATAACCTCAAGCATGGCCCAGAAGCTCAGTGGGGCAGGAGGGTCTCTCCCCGTGCCCCAGTGCCAGCAGGCACAGGAGACAGCAGGGAGGAACCAGCACTCAGCTGCCACCCACGTTTGACCTCTGGGCCCCACAGCCCTCTCAGGCTGATATCTCACATTATTGGTCCCAACTGATGTATTGACCCACATTCTTCTCCCAATTAAATCTCATTTGTTTCCCAGCACGTCCAACGTGCTCGAGTCCCTCTGGATCTGCTTATACCTGGTTGCGACAGTCCCACAAATGGTAAAGTCTGTTTGTTTATTTAATTTTAAACCTGCAAATAGAGTTAGACACAGGTTTGGTTTTGTTTGTCCAGGAGCACCCCTTGCTCTAGGAAATCTTTGTAAGTTGCACATCAGAATTTAACCTGTATCCAGAACTATTATAAATTCATTCTAATTTTTGTTCAGCAGAGACTTCTCTATCTGAGCAGCATTATTACTGAGAGATACTGTCAGCATGCAGTTATACACTGAATTTCTAACAAGCTACTACCATCACCATTCAGTACCTAATAGATTTGTGCCCTTATTTCTATGTCTATGTTTGCTACCTCTCATTTCTGTATTAATCTTCTCTAAACCCAACAGTTTATTTCCCCCACATTTTCCAACTGGCAGAGAAGGTTTTGCTACCAGGGAAACAAGAAGATTTCAGCACCAACAGGCAAGCAGGAAGATTATTCAATCCTGAGTTGCTGTTTTATTTAACATCTTCAGATCCCAAAACCTTTTAGCATAATCTTATTTACTTGGAGTTATGGGGAATTTGTGTTTTAATTCGAATTCTGAACTACTTGACCCACATGCAGAACTGAGACATGCAATGCCATTCTCTGGCAAGGGGAATTGATCTCAGCTGTTCCCATCACTAAGGTGGAACTGGGAAAGATAAGACTGATGTTATAAATTGATAGAACATGAGAAAATTATTGAAGCAAGAGATGGCTTCGGGAGTATATTATTAAAAACAAAAAACAAGCCCTCTAAAAAGCCCCAAAAGACAGCAGGCAGACCCTGGGGGCTTCTGAATGCTGCCACACTATTTGATAGTCCTATACACTGCCAAGAAGTTGGATTTTTACCTCAGAGTCTCAAGCCTCTTCTTTTGTTTCCCACTTTTGCTGTCACTGATTGCACTTTCAATATCTTCATGAATGAGGGTAGCCTAAGGAGACAGGAACAGAAAACATCTGCTATCAGCTACTGTATCCAGATAGAGGAAATAAATATCTCACCTTTAGATAGAAAATACCTTATCAAATCCCATTTGTTTAACAGCACTGGGACAAATCATGTTACACATAAACAGAACAAAGAACAGAACAATGTCTGGAAGTTGGTATTTGTGTCACTGCTCCAAACTCAAGCATTATCATCACACAAGTATGTAACCCAGACACCAAATTTGTCTGAACAGCTGTAATTATCTCAAGTCAACCACTATTGCATAAGCTACTTTTTTCCCTCTGCATATGTAATTTTTGGTTGTCTCAAGCACTTTGTTTGTCTCACTATAAAAAGAAAATCTGCTATATATAGAAGCAGCAAAACTACTACAGCAGCATAAGCATTAAGAAAGTAACTCGTCATAATACAATTTCCTTTCAGAAATAATGACAGCCTCCAATTTTCTCTTTGATGGGCCAGAAGATGAATTTTTCAGAAGATTCCCTGATCTCTACATTCCTGCCACTCCACACCTGCAGCCTGCCCCCACCTGTGGCCCCACAAGGGAAATTTGGATGCACGTCCAAAGCATTATTTTAATAGATCTTGCATGAAATAGGTCATGGCTTCTTGTAGGGTTTTGAATGCTCTGGGACCCATCTTCAGCTGACAAATTAATTTCCTACAAGGGCTGTCAAAGCCCAAATCTGTCAGTGCCTGGCTCCCTCTGCAGGGACCATGTCTTGCCTAGTACCCTCATAATTCAGACCTGTGTACCTTTTTGGGAGGAATATGTGACTTCTGCTAGGACTAGAAGACGTTGTTGAATTTAGGATTCAAGGGGATTAAGGGGCTTTTCAGGCTATAATGGATTGCACTACAGAATGGTTATGAGGGATACCTTAAGTTTACAGAATTAATAGAAAAAAACTTTAGGGGATCAGAGGAACTTAAACCCAGAAGAATTCCATTAATCCAATACTCTTGTTATTTACTATTTGAATTTTTCATTGTTTATAAAATGTTAGGGTGCCCCAAATAGTATTGATTTTTAACTATTTTTTATTGCAGAAGCTCCTGTGGTTGCTTTTAACTTCTAACAAAAGCAGTGAAAAGACAACAGAGAAAGACCTAAACTTTGGAACTTCATGGGTAAGGGGAAAAAAAAAACAGGGTATGGCTATAGAATCCAACAATAATTCAGAATAAAAGGAGATCCTGGACTTCCAAGTCATGCTTAGGTACTTTTTTGTATGTACTCAGAGGAACAATTTCAAAAATTCAAAGAGACCAACTCTACACATTGAGAAGCTGGGTCCAAACACACCTCAAAAGGGATCCCTGCATTATTTACCACAATACACCCTGACCTTCTGAAAGGACCCCATTCTCCTTCCAAACAGCAAGTTCTGTGCAACAAATCAGACAATAACTAATCATCCCCACACCACTCTCACCATGCTAATTCCAAAACTGTTGCACAATGTGATTAACAATCTCTTGTTTCAAGACAATGATATAAACTACTACAAGGGAATTAAGAGAGCCCCATGAAATTATCAATTGGAATTACAGAAAGTAACTCAGAAAATTAGAATTTATAACCTCAGAAACAAAGAAGTCTTGAAGAATACATTAAAAAAATAATTTACACTTGAAGGCAATATTTTCATCAGAGACAAGCAATCTCTTTCTTTGTTTTTCCCCTCCTGCAAGGAATATTTTCCCTTTCAAGATCTCTCCAGCAGAGATGCAGAGAGGTGAGAATGTAGAGAACATTTAATTGCTCAGTGACAAAAAGAGCAGAAAGAGTGGGTAAGACTCAGGGCTCAGATGAGCTCTTTGCAGTGTATAAAATAAATTTGAGATAATGCAAATTATTTTACACCTCTTTTTTTCAGAAGTGTGGAGACAAACCATGGACATTTTCCAGAGCTTTATCCATTTGCAAACCTAAATTAGCAGCTACAGAGCCCAAGAACCAATATTTACAGTAAGGATATATTTGAACATGCACTAAGGATTCAGCTTAAATACTACATTACTCCTTTGCAATACATACTACACTACATTTACTAACATGCTGTAAGCAGTGTTGATATCACAAGTGCATTAAACTCATTTATGAGATTAAAAGTACAGAATTATTTTCTATGGATCAGCTCATTTGTCTTTATCCATTGTACTGGTCAATTCATACAATCTCCCCTGTTCAAATAATTTTTTATCTTACCTTAATTTCATCACACTGGAAAAGATGCAAATCAGGCTTGTTTTGGGTTGGTTCTTTACATATTAATGCCAGAATTGAATTGTAGTTGCATGAGTTCATCACAGCCTGGCAATGCTGAATTGTGCTTAAAGGGAAATTCTCCAGTTCATTCTGTCAGAAGAGGAAAAAAAAAAAACAAAAGGAAACACAAAATACCACCTTACTATACAGTGTCCTGATCTCAGAAAAACTGCATGAGCTAAAAAGGGAAAGTGATAATAAGCTAATTAAAATCCTCAGTCTCAAGTACATCATTTTTCTGCTCGCTCCCTTTTTCTCTCTCTCTGAAAATGAGGCTGTCACTCACAGATCTTACCTTTGATTCCAAGTCCACCAAACTGACAGCTTTGTCATCCACTTGGAGAATCATGTCCTGAGTCCACACTTTGCCTTTGGCATCCAACAATTTCAGCTTCCTTATTCCATCATCCACTGTAATCATTGCCTCCTTTCGGTCCAGAACAAAGGTGGTCAAGTGCTGGTGAATAAGACCCACATTTAAAAGAAATTATGATTGCAATTTTCCCTATTGTTCAGGGGTGTCAGTGTTGAAATTGTCAGGAAGTAGCAATGCAGATTATTCATGAATAAAAGTGCCTTTGTACATGATAGAGCCCACCTCTCAGACACGAGAAAAGCTCTTTAGTCCATAATGTCATTTTAAATCAACTTATTCTTGTAGATGCCTTTTGACACCCACTGTCATTTCCCCACTACTGCAAGTGGTTAGACTTGAAGGCACATTCTGACATCCTCCAGGTATCAAAGCTAGAATTAAACTAGGAGTTTTAATTAGCTTTCTTGAGGAGTGAAACCCCATCTCTTGGCAAAGCTGAATTCAGGAGGTGCCAGCAGAAGCTTCCCAGCAGCAGCTCCCTGCCAATGCAGCTCCACCACCAGCCTGACCTGGAGTGTCCTCATCTCCTTCCAGAGCTGCCAGGTGGCTGCTGGTGGCAACCAGGACGGGCTTGCATCTGACTGGGACACCTTATGGATGGGCTGGTCACTTTTTTGTGCAGTACAGTAGAAAATAGTAACTACTTTTGCTCACCACCAGCTTGGAATATTCTCCAGATTCAATTAATGGCCTGGAAACTAAAGAGTACCTCACAAACATCACTCAGTTAGCTTCCTCTCTCACTGTGGTTGTGGCAATTTCTCCCTCAGCGTGCCAACTGTGCAAGAAAACCCACAGAATTATTTTGTTTTGTTCAGGCATAAATCCACCCTCATGTTCTTATTGAAGATCTGGTAGCACTCATTCGAGCTGAACCACATTTAATGTATGCCTGGATATCTGCCTTCTAAATGACTTTAAAAAATAAAAACAATAGAAAAGAAAGAACTGTGCTTTCTTCTGTTACAGGATAACAGCACTTGGTAATTACAGAGAAGAAAGCAGGTGTAAGCTGCATATAATCAAAGTATTTAAAAGAGCTAAAGTGAAACAAACTCTGTACTGGCTGCTTACCCAGGAGTGCTTAGATTCCAAATGCAAGTACTAATTGTTATGCCAGGACAGGACCAAAACCGTTATGAAGAAACCACCCAAAAATAAACAGGCAATTAGAATCAACACATGTATTCATTTGCAAGCTGATCATGGGACTGAAGCACTTGAAATTAGGAGTCTTCTGCATGTGATCTCCCAATTCACAGATGATTTAAAACCCAGCCAAAGGGAGCCGAGGATCTGTGGGGTTTGCCAGACTTGGCTTAACCCACGACAGGGGTCTGATGGCAGCAGGAGAAAGTTTGAGCCAAAGCAAGGCTGCAAAAGGAGGCAGTGCACTCAGAAGTGCTTAACTAGAGACATCCAGGCTCTCAGGCTTACCCTGCTGAATATGTTAACTGTGAGAGCAGCACGCAGCAATTCTGCAAAGCAGCCTAAGGCAGCAAGCCCCACACTCTGCTCAGCACACTGGGGAAGGATCTGTGCAGGCACAACGCGTTCAACCACCACCTATTCCACCCACTGGGCCTTTGAGGGGCTAAGGCTCAGCACTTAATGAATATTCTAATGCCTCTGCTGATTAGATCTGATCAGAGTATTAGTTTTAAATATCACCCAGTGTGCCTCGCCAGCAGCACAGCGTTATTCAGCTCTGCCTCATCTTTGCAAGAGGCCAGGTTCAGAGACAGGGCAGCACAGGATGCTGAACTGATGCCCTGTTGAGAAGTCCTGCCTGTTTGCCAAGCCCCACACAACCTTGCTTCCACTCCTCTACATCCCAATTGCAGCTCACTGTGGCAAAGACACAGAATTTGAGACATCTCAGTGTAATCTGTTCTGAAGTGACCCCAGGCTGGCAGGATATTTTGGAAGATGCATGTGCCTTCAAGCTTATATATATATATACATCCTCAAAATAAAACCTCATGTAGGCAAAAAAAAAATAAATAAAATAACTGCATGTAAGTGGAAGCTGTAATTGGTGCATCCCTCTCATCTCACCTCTACGTGATACTGTGACGTTTCAGATATGCTGCTGACACTGTCTCGGGCATAATTCTTCCTTTGTTCTAGAGATGGGAGGAAAAGAAAGAACAGTTATTCATTCAGTGCCTTATCCTGGTGTCTTGACTGTTTCCCAGAGACACTTTGGACAAGTTGCACACATGAGAAGAGGAGATAAGCTGTGGTTAATTTTCTATATTTCAGCAGAAAACGCCTCCACCCCCGCACGGTCCAGCACAAGGACCATTCTTACGTCAACAATGCCAACAAAAAAAGCAGAAAAAAGCCACTTATCTCACCCAGTGAGCCAGGAGGGGAGCAGTGCTCTGGCTGGAAATGCTGCCTTGGGAAGCCTGGTTATTCAAACCTTTGGCTTGCCCCTTTGGTAGCAGCATGATAACCAGCATTGGGCTCACTGTATTTGTATGGATGCCCTTGAAAGCAAAAGCATTTTCTGATATATACAAATAATTCCCAGGTTAAATCTGCGAGATGACAAAGCCACACACACACAAAAAAAAAAAAGACCTGACTCACCCTTTATTTCTTCATAAGGTATTCAATTCATTGAATTGCTAATGTAGAAATAGGCATGGAAATAAACATACACACACCAAAACATCTCTGAACAGGAATGTTTTTCAGCTAACAAAACACAATGCTGCAAAAACAGAAACATTGTGTGCCTTTTGCTCTGTACAACAGATTCACATTCAACCAGGAGAGGAAGGAAGGGGAAAAGCAAGATGAAGACACAACACACACCCACACCTTGAAATAATGAATTTAGATGAATGCTGAAGAACACTATTCAACTCTAGTGGAAAAAAATCGAATGCAACATTTGGAGATTTGGGGGTTCTTTTTCGCTACAGCCACTTAAGGATCAGGAACACCAGGAGCTTTGTTGTGAAAAAGTCAGCAGGTGACATGGCTGAGAAAGGCCTAAGGAAACTCTGGAAGTAGGTAATTTTTTTTCTATATTTCATTAAAAATCTCGGTTTCTGATCTTCAAGTAAAATAGGTGGTTTTATTTTTTTTCTTATGATGAAAATACAGAATGTAAATAAAAAAATACATCAATTTCATCACACCTGGAGTAGTTGGAGGTAAAATGTGATTTTGTTGACAGGAGGGTTAAGTTATTTTTTGCAAAATCAAAAAAAAATATTCTAAATACTACCAAGCACATGATGTGTGACATAGAGAGACCTGCAGTGAGGACTCCAGAAAAGCCCCCCCTGCAAAGGTCTCCTCTGTGACCAGGCTTCCTTCACCCAGGAGTTCCAGGTGCAAAACCAGCAGTGCCCTCATCTGCAGATGTCACTTGTGGAAGCATTCGCCACATTTTATAAACACACCACCATCCCTCCCCTTCGCAGGGATTTTCACAAAATAAGAAGTTTCTGGAACACATCTCTGCCTTGAAGCCCCCCTGCCATGGTGACAAATGCCACCCCCACAGCAGAGCCCTCCTAATCCTGTGCAGCAGCTGCTCACTTTGCTTCAGCAAGAGAGAGGTGCAGAGCCAACAGGCAGATTCAGCAACACCGCAGATGATCCGAATTTTTAGCCAGGTGTGCGAATATTTCCAAACAGACGTCTTACTTTCATCCTGCATTATTCCAAAATCCCAGGGCAGAGGATCAGTACCGGTTATTCCACCTGTACCTGCTGTTTCTGCTTTTGCAGCACGTTACTGAAGTGATTCTGTCAGTTGATGTTCTTTGTAACCACAGCACACACACACACACACACACACACACACACACACACACACACACACACACACACACACACACACACACACACACACACGCACACCCCAACCACACAGACAGTAAAGCTGAACTGCCCGATCCGCTACCTTTCTTTTTTTGTTTGGATGAGGATCTGAAGAAGTAAAGTCCATCTGTTCCTAATAAAACAAGGGGATTAAAAAGCAGTATCTAGTTTAATCCCATAGAATTATTTGCATCTCTAAGGGGATGAGTTAGCAGTCTTCTGCTGTGGGCTGAAAATGATACTTATTCTGCTGTAGAGAGGAGACAGGGGGGATGAGCAAGCAAATGGGGAGGTCCTCAGTTGCTGCCTGAGGTCAAGCCCTGACAATGAAAACAAAATAATGTTTTGTATGCTCTGTTTCACTCTCCTAATCCTCCCAATCAATCTCAGCCTCTCACAGGTCCCTTCATGCATGAAGAGGCTGAGAAGTGAAATACCACAACAGAAACTTCCAGATATGATGCATAAGACTATAAAAGATGAATTAAACTATCAAAATTATTGAGATTTTTTCTGTATACTCTACTCATTGCAGCTCTTACATCCACCATGCAATGTCTCTTGCTGGTTTCTGTTACCAGCTACTATTTCTGTCAACCCTTGCAATCAGTTTGTTGAGTGAACCCATCCAGGATGCAGAAATCATTGTTAAAAATCATCAGCTCAGAACCTTCCTCAGCTGCAGTTCCCGCCTTCAGCACTATGTCAAGAAACTCCCTTGGGTAGCACAGCACTCAGACACGGGAAATTTGAACTTAGAATAATTCACATGAAGTACCATGTTCAGGTTGAACATTAAGAACACTCTTTTCACCAGCAGGGTTGTCAGGCAGTGGAAGAGGCTGCCCAGGGACATGGCTGCATCATCACCCCTGGAGATATTTAGGAGATGTGGACATGAGGCACTCAGGGATGTGCTTCAGTGGTGGGCTTGGCTGGGTTGGACTCCATGACCCCAAAGGTCTTTTTGCAACCTAAAATGATTCTAAGATTCCAAAGCATGCTGCCATCACTGCCCTAGACCTCTGAGCTCACTCCCAGCCACCACTCCACCCAAAACAGGAGGGAGAAAAGATTACTGCCTGGGGTGTTGCAGTTATTAGATGGTGCTCTTTGAGCTTTCCAGGTGGTTAACCTGCATCAGCCCCTGGCTGGTGCCTGAGGGGTCCAGCCCAGGACCAGGCTCCCAGGGGAAGCCTTGTCCATCCAGTCTCACTGACTCTGAAAAGAGCATTTAGCAACAGGCACAGAACTTCTCACAGCCTCTCTGCTGCTTCTATTTCCATTAGTAGCACAGCTACCAGTGGGATGCAGTCACAGTGGAGGGGGATGACCCCAAAATGGTGCAATTTGGAAAGGAACATGACTACATTTCTCCTCCTCAGTGATTTGGTGTTAGGCTGGAGAGGAGTGTGCACAGCCAAGACAAACACTAGCATTTGTAGCTGGTGAGTACAACAACGTTTAGGCATTCAAAATCTGACAGTAACATCACATCTGACAGTCACAGAAAACAGCACACCAAGCAGGACTCCAGATCTGTCACACCAACTCTAACTTCTATGAAATCCTTGTGTCATAGAAGAATAATGTTGCAAGTGCCTTTTCTGCTAGGAGGGGATGGAGTTGGGGAGGCAGAGGGAGGTACAGCTCAAATCAAACCCACAGCACAGCTAAACCCCTGAATGCCTCCTGCCTGGTGCATACCTTAGCTACAGGATCACTCTGAGCCCTGGGATCAATGCTTTATATAGTGCTGAAAAATGAGCAGCTGGGAGCTCTTTCTAGTTAGCTTAGTAGGAATAAAACCACTTTGTTTTTGAATTTAGTTGACAGACACACCCACGTGTGTGTACATACACTTTCAGATTAATATGTGTAAAATATTTCCACCACGACCATCACAATCAGTGTTTAAATAGCAATTTAACACAGAAGTTTAGAGGCTTTTTTTTTGCCAGCTTACCATAGAGAGCTTTTGCACTTGTTCTTGAATTCTGCTCCCTCTCAGCCTGAGCAAACGTTGGGGAGCCATAGCCACTGGAAGAAAACATTTCTGGTTATCTTCTGTATAGATGTATTTAGCAGCCACTGAAAAAAACCCCTCCCCTTACACAGGAATTACACATACCTACAGCACTACTAACAGAGGGAGTGATATTGGATATTTTTTCCACACCATAAATGTTTCACTTGGGCTGCAGACCTTTCTGAGCTCTCTTTTGTTGCATTAATCATGCACAACTGGATTGTGGCATACAAATAAATATCACCTTAATTAAAGTAACAAAATTCACTGCACCATTATAATAATGATAACAACATCAGTAATGACTATGCCAAAGAATTGGGTAGGATTTGGGTTTTGGTTTTTTTTTCCCCTGCTTACACAAGTGTTGATTTTTCGTAACAATTTTAACTGCTTTTAATGTAAAACTTAAAATGACTGTCATTGTCTGACAAGAATGAAAAGGCAATGTGACTACAAGTGTTTCAAGAAAGAGTCATAAATGAACTCACTTTAAAGGGACAAAAATATGAGAAGCAAAAAACAACATGGATACCCTGCTCCATGTAGGAATTTGTGTTCCTTGGCATCAGATAGGTAAATTCTCATCAGTATGTGAATAAGGCTGGTGCCATGCTCCTGATACAGGGATCACCCTCTTATCTGAGGCAAGGTAACACTTTCAGGTAGCAGCTGCTCAGTTCTGTTTACTGGGAAACAGTCTGTCCTCACAGATGGGAGAGGCAGCCTCATCTTTTATGCATAAAAACGCATTCACTCAAAGCTAACCTTAAACATCTCAGGCACACAAAGGCCTCTCTGAGTAACATAATAAGGATGTTATGGCTACAGCAGTTTATTTTCCTGTTCCAGATGAGTCCCTGCAGTTACAGGGTTGCCCCTTGCACTAACACAAAAATCAGTCAGGTATCTGTCACTTTGGTCCCACGGTTTGCAAACCCCTCACTCTTTTGCCTTTTTAGAATACCAGAGAGATCTAATAATTATAGCTCCACCTGAAATGAAAGCCTAAAGAAGGAAGCACAACACGAATTTGCCTGGAAAAGGGAAGCCAAAGGCATAACCTTACTTCATTTGAGGGAAGTAACTCCCATACCCAGCGGGAGGGGTGTTTGATACGTGTCCATTCATTCTCACTGCCACTCCCTGGGACAAACCACCTGGGAAAAGAAACAACAGCACATCAGCTGAAGTCCCCTAAAAGATGCAGGTTTAACACAGATGTAACACAAAGCTGATGAGAAAATGATGGTTGAGATGGGAAGGAAATTGCATGCACAAGCTCCGTTGTTATTAACTGCGTGCTGGTGATGCCGCTGTGGAACTTCTCCCAGCAGCAATTTGATAGTTATTGCTCCGAATAATTTATGATTCAGTGAACAAAGTTATTATTTATGATACAATGGTCTTTAGGAAATAGCTGTAAAAATAAATAAATAATTTAAAAAAGCTCAGGAAACAAAGAACAACATCTACTGCAAAAATGAACAAAATGTTCCGAATGGCAACTTTGTAAGTTGAGTGTGCTTGATTTCAACTCTCAATTAATTTCTTTCAAGTGCAACTTTTGAAATGGCCTTTTGATACATATTCTATGGAACATAACAGCTGAATTGTTAGAAAGATGCATTATCAAATTAAAACTCAATTGTTAGCAAAAAAGGAAACTTGGTTAGCTATTTTGGTACTTAGGAGAACTTTTTTTTTTTTTTCTTTTGTTAAGCAGCACTTAAGATCTTGGAAGTTTGGCATGCCAAATAAAACCTTTCTTATACAAGCAGTGCTGAAAAGGCCATGACAAAACAGTTTAAAAAATTCTCCCCTTAATAATATGTCCATTGAAGTTAAAACTGACTCTGGAAAGTGACTTTCACAACCCTTTCATATTCAAATTTACGACGGGCATATATATATTCTTGCATTTACATATATACATGAATAATATAAATTTGAATATTTCTCTACACATCAGTCACACTGCAGAACAGTCAAAAGTATATCAGATCAAATCTGTACCTTCAGAAGCTCTATTTCCAAAGTAAGCACAACCTGCTCTGTTTGCACTGGAGCTGCCTTGCAGCCAGCTTATCTTCTGAGCCCCTAACCCAGCTCACTGCCCCACACTTAATTTTCTTTTCCTGTTTCACAAAGAAGCAGCAGCTCTGACCTGCCAGCACCCACTGAGTGTCCACTTACATCCTGCTACTTTCTCCTTCCATGCAGAAGGAGAATCAAAATCTGTTCTAAGCCCTAAATTCATCAGTCAGTTCAAGAGACACACAAGCTGCTGCTTTTCTGTGCTGAGCACACAATTTTTCTACCTTTCTGAGGAGCCCCTGGCACCTCCTGCCTCAGATGCAGTTGGCAGAACTAACCAGAACAGAGGTGTGTTTGACATGCCAAGTGAAATTGTGTGGAAGGGTGGTTTTGCTTTTAGTGGGTATATACTTGCTCATGTGGCTCAGTATATATATTTTATATAAATATATATGTATGTTTTAGTTAATTTAATTTTTTTTTAAATCTTTGCTCCTTGCAGAGCCTCTTTAGTGACACAAGCACATTTTGCCCCACAAATACATCACCTGTCCAGCCTGGTAGCCTCTTTGGCTCCTCTTTTTATGGAGTGCAGTCCTTAGCAGCTGTCTCCAATAAATGACTACCCGTGCTGAGTGCTGCTCAATTCATTAGCAATTACAACCTTTGGGAAGCATCCTGAAATCATCCCATGACTTGAAAGGATACAAGTATTCATTTTCTCAGCAGAATTTGCCAGCTCACTGTGCACTGCCTGTTCCATTCCAGGGAGTGCCTGGCCAGAGCTGCTCTGAGTGCTCCTCCCCAGCTCAGGCTGACACTGAGCTCTCCAGTTCTTCCTCTCAGCTCTTAATTCTTATCATCATCTGCAACCACGCTCAATTTCCTGCCCTGTTGAACAGTTTACCCTGTATTTAGCTTCGGAAGAGTCACCAGATCCAAAATACACAAATTATCTCCACTGCTGTTTGGTATTCCCACTTTGCTCTCCATCCACACATTGTTTAAGATAGCCCTTATTTAATAATTCTGTTTGTCATAATCTCTTATGATTTGCAGCCTTTTTCATAGCCCTATTTATAACAAATTCTGCAACTATCTGCCTTGAAGTGAGATCTGGAAGGAAAAAAACCAAAAAACCTCTGGGTTTAAAACTCCCTCAGAATAATTCCACTGCTCTGACATCTTAATCTGACAAATACTTGGTTTGTATTTGTATTCACTCAATTTTATGGAGGTGGTGAAAGAGATATTTTAAGTAGAAGGAATGTAATATATTAGAATTTCAAGCTTCAGCCTTTGAAGTCAGCATGACAGAGTGAGTTTGAAAGCAGCAAGGAAGCTGAGCAGCAGATTTTCCCACTGGGGAAAGAAACCATCTCTCATGACCAAATACTTGCCCACTGTAAGGCATAACACCACTGAAATACAAAAAGCTTCAGAATTATATTTTGAATGAAGAGATGCTGAAAATCTGAAGTGAAAAACTTTGACTATTACAAAAAAAAAAAAAAAAAAAAAAANAAAAAAAAAAAAAAAGTAAGCAGCTTGTTCTGCCTAGAAAACAAAACTTTTACCGACATTTAGCTGAAATACAAACAAAACACCACTTTCTATTAGAGAGTTGAGTAAAGCCAACAATATTTCCTGTCTCTCATGCAGTTTTCCAGTGCTTCTGAAATAGCAGGACAACCACCTTGACACGAAAATTTCAATGCTTTTGCAATTCCAGGCAATGCTTCTGTCACTTGGTTCAAGAAAGATCCTGAATGTGAGTACAAACAAACCCTTTACCATAATTACTTATAATTAGCTCAAATATTTATAACAGCACCAAAAAGCTACTCGTGACTCCCCAAAATTATCAGACAATTTGATCTCATTCAACCATGATGTTTCAGAGAAAGGAAAAAATTTAGGAAAACTCTTTAATTTTTTTTTTTAATTAAACGAGTGATGAAGAAAAGCGAAAAACCACAAGACAGTAACAGTGTGTGCAGAGCTTTATTGTTCACTGGTACAGCTCTCTCTGCTGTGCTTCTCATCTGAAATGCTCTTTCATCTCTTTTAACCAGTCAGTCCTGTAGCAAAAGTCACCCCCTGCACAGCCATTGGCAAGCAGGAGTCCATTAATAAACTCCATTTCCTCTTGACTCTTTCCTTTCACTTCAGCCCAGCAACCTACTCTGGTGTCCCAGACTTTCAAATAAACATCCTTCACAATTAACTGTGCTGCTCCCTCTTTAATTAGGTCTGGAGTATCAACAGTTTACTGTGAATATGACAAGAAATGGTCATGTGTCAGGATCCTGCAAAAAAAAACAATATAATAATCATGCCTGCGCTGAAGAAGAAATATTTTCAACTAGGAA
>VZTR01007894.1:396729-452368 GCA_013400775.1 Chaetops frenatus | reverse complement strand
AAAAAAAAAAAAGAAAAAAGAAAAAAGCCACCCATGTGCTCATAGCTCACTGTACATTCAATAAAAATGCCTCTCATTGCAATGCCACAGCATTCAGCACTGCTGGCTTACAGAATGTACAAAAACTGTTTCAATTGCAGGTTGGCTTGCCATTTCTCATCTGTTTCTTCCCAAATCTCATCCCCTTCACCCACACACACCTTCCCTACTTGTGCTAAATTTTTAAACCAGATCTCCTCCTGTTTGTCTTGTTGTTGCAACCCATGGCTCTCCTATTTGTATCTTCACTCCAGCCACAGATTTTATAAATGGGAAACCCCTGACAGAAACGCATCCTGTGGAGCCAGATGAAACATTGCTGCTGCTTCAGGACCTGCCTCAGAGCACAACCAAGAGCAAACACAAGTTCTGCTGCTGGTTTGACATCTTGCCTTGAGATAAACACCAAAATGCACATGAATGCATAAGTAAGTAATACTTCTGAAAGGATCCCTGGGGATTTTCCCTCCTCAGTGCACTGATACCAGAATTTTTCTGAGAAGGAGCTGCCAGGGGTTCAGCTGGCAGCATCTTTGCTCTGTAGCATTTTCAGTTTCCTATTAAGCAGGCTGGAGCATCCAAACTCTGGTAGAAAAGATGAGGGTAAAAATCAGTGCAGAAAATTGGAAGCCAGGCCCTACAAGGGCTGCAGTTTGAAGATAAAATGGATGAACTTGCTTCACCACCACTGTGAGTGTTGCTCCCTTTGCCTCTCTCAAGCCACTCTATTATTTATGAGGGGGGTTTTGAAGCTTTCTGAGCTCTACATACTCCAGTACTCACTCCTGTGTCCAAGCACCAGGAAACGTGTTCATACAACAGCCACAATAAAATAATTTTGACAGTGCTGCTTCTTTCAGGTCCTCTCTGCATTCAGAGCAATTGCCAGGCTTGGCCATTAGCACTAATCACACTACAAACTAATTTCAGTTTGTACAAATCTGCACTGAGTTGCATCCTGGTTTCAGGTTTTAGGGCTGGATGCAGTGTGAACTAACTGAGGTTCCTGCTAAAGAAACCTGGGGGGGAAAGGACTGGATGTGTCTCCTCCTGCCTGAATTTTGCTCCTTAGAGAAAGCTGAAGTTAACCCCAGAATATGATTTACCTGTTTGTGTAAGGGGTCACAGGGGTAGAAGCATTTCAAGCAACTAAAGACAGTGACAGACAAAAAAAAAAATACAGCTCTGTCCAGGCAGGGGACAGTGACAAGGCACAGAGTGCCCAGGAGGGATTTTTAAGTGTATTCACATTCTTCTCCACAGTGCAGTGCAGCAGCAAAGCTCAATCAATGCTGGCTTTGCCTGTTTCAGAAAGTGCTCTGATTTTCACCTCCACTTTCTGAAATCCAGTACTCTTCCCTCAGTCCTTCACTGAAAAGGAGTAATGTTAAGTTCATTAGCAGCACTGCTTTCAGCAAGAGGTATAGGATACATTTATTAAGAAAATTTGTTGTCACAATTATCAACCGAAGTAGATAAAGACTTAATATGTTCATGCAAGACCTTCAGAACAGTAATTGTTCAGCTAAAAGAGAAGGTGTCCATTGGAAAAACAAGATAAAAAATGCCCTGGAAGTCTTCTTTTTCCTATTATGATATTTTCCAATGATTCATTGTTAAAGAAATATTCTAACAATACAATTAAGATAGTTATCTTTCATTTTGAGAAAGGGGAGAAATATGAAGAGCAACAGCAAGAACTGAGTGAATAAACTTGAGACAGATCATGTCCATGGACTGTGCCCTTATTATTGCCACACTAATAAAGACCCTGCTTAAAAACAGGTTCTTATTCTGGCATGGCAACCTATTTCCAGCCTTTTCACTCAGGTCTGGGCCATGATTTATAATTAACCATACTGAAAGAAAATAAAACAGCTTTACAGATACAAAAGCTTCAAAGGCTTCAAATCCCCATTGCAACAAAGGAACTTTAATAAATATGCCAAGCACTGAAGCCACCACTCACTGCTATTTTTAATTAGAGAATTAACCACCTCATCTAAAGTAATGTGAGTATTAATTACCAAGATCAAGATCATTATGCAGTCCTTGCAGAATGTATCACCACAGCTGGAATATCTTGTATAAAAGAAAAAAGAAAGGATGAAAAAACTAACCCAAAAACCCAAACCTTCCATACATATAGAGCAGTCTGAAGAGGAAGGTGTCTATGGCATATGAAGGAATTTGTAGAGGAAAGTAGAAAAAAGGGACTATAATGTACCATAAATTCAGTATTTTTGGCGAGTCTGCCTCAAGCAGAGGTAGTGACCTGGCAAAAGATATTATTTTACTCATAAATCCCAATTCCAACATGGCTACAACAACACACTCAGTATCCCCAGCTGAAGAGAGATGTACAAAAACTTATCCTGGTTTGGGTTTTTGGTGGGTTTGTTGTGTGCAGGGTTTACTGGGGGTTTTTTTGTTGTTGCTTGTTATTTGGGTTTTTAAATTTTTTATAATATAACCAAAACCAGAAAAACCAAAACTGCCTTGAAACTGCTGACTGGTGAATTCTGCTGACCCAGCACAGAAACCACAGCTGCATTTCCCTTCTTCATACTCTCTGATTTTTTTTTTTCCTTATTTCCTTTTATTCTTTGATACATCATACTTCAAATGACACCATTAGATTTCAAAAGAGGGCACTCCAGACACTAATTTGAAAGTCAGATTCTAGTGTACAGCCAACTTTAAAGCCATCACTTTAGAAATGGAAAGTTCTAAAAACTTCTGAAGTATATAAAGATTAGTAAGACAATGCCTTAAAGTCCTGTTTTAGATAAAGTTTTCCCTTCATTCTGGCCAAAAAATGAAAGAACTTCCAACATAATTAAAGAACTGCTGCAAGTTGCCCAAATGAAACTGGCTTAACCACCTCACCACATTTATTTGCAAGTTAATAACTGTGTCATGACACAGGGACAATATTAAAGGTGGCGTGGTACAGTTCATAACAAAAGCTGAACAGAAACCATATAATGACATACTGCAACCAGTCCAGAAAAATTAACATGGAGGAAAAGGAGGAAGAAAAGACAGGAACACTCAATACCTCTCTAATTTAGTTTAATAGAAATGTGGCGAGATTTAATTTTCGTTTTCACAGGTTTGCTCTCTTCAGTTTTGGTTACTGAAGTTACTGGGCAGTGGGATGTGTGAGCTTGGCCCTGGTGTCCCAGCTCTCAGCACTTTCAGACACCCAATAAC
The DNA here is from genome assembly GCA_013400775.1 of Chaetops frenatus. Classification (NCBI taxonomy): domain Eukaryota; kingdom Metazoa; phylum Chordata; class Aves; order Passeriformes; family Picathartidae; genus Chaetops; species Chaetops frenatus. Next base: position 449,113 of record VZTR01007894.1, on the reverse strand, counting down.
TCACCTGCAGCCCAGAATCACCTGCAGAGCTTTGCTGGGGTCACCAGAAAACACAAACAAAAAACTGATGCTCGACTTAACCCGCACATAACCCAGAAAAAAATGAATATATTGCACCTTCAGCAAGTAAGCAGAAGGTGCTGTCTCAAACATCTGAGCACAAGGGGTCAGGCCCTGTTGGGGCTGCAATTATTCAGCACAAGGTGAGTGGAGGGTAAAGGAACTCCTGAGCTGAGGTCACAGCTGACTGAAGTCCCACCCTGCCACAGTATTTACAGTGGGCTCCTGTAAGCCAGCAATTGTTTCCTGCAAGAAAATGGGCTGGACAACAGCAGAGCCCGCAGTCTGTGGGAAGAAAATGGATTTAAGCTTCTGGTGTTTCCCATCTCAGGTTTTCTAGTTGCAATCATTTCTGTTTCGCTGTACAGAGACAATTTTCTCAGGTATTAATCTGGGCCAAGCACTTCCTCTATGTGTGCTTCCATTCCAGGAACATACATTCTGTGAATGTCATCTTTTTGAGGTCTTGTTTTTGTTTTAAGCTACCTGAATCAAATGCATAAATATGATTTTTTTCCGACTCAATTCACAGATTCACATTTTCAAAAGCAGTACTGGGAATGCCCAGGCTAGGCAGGTTTACAGGCTTGACTTTCAGAAGTAAAAGTATACATCTTTTTCAAAAAATTAATGTCTTTAAAATCACATAGTAGGTTTCCAGCAAACATCCAGTGATTAAGGGTGACAAAATTAGAAACCTTTATAAAAGATAAATTATAATCACCTCAAAATGTTTTTTTTGCTGCAATTACCTCAAATTATGGGGTTTGAATTTTCACAGTATCACAAGAAAATTTTTCCAAGGAATTTGTCATTGATGGTTACCAAGCCAAATTTAACAAACTATCACTAGAAAAGGATTCTAAAATGCTACAACAGGTATTTTATTGCAATTTGCTCATTCATTCAGTTGAAAATGCTTGCTGAGGCATTTTTAATGTCAAATTTTCTTAAAATTAATGTCAGATAGTGTGGGACAGAAGCACAAGACACTGTGCCCCCAGGAAACCTCAGAGGAGCTACACTTCTTGGAAAGCTCCCACAGGTTTTGAAAGAAGATAATTTCAAAAATTTTCCAAACATGAATTTATTGTTCCTCAACTTGTGCTTTTGTTAGAAATAAATACGTGTGAAATAATAAGTGTAGGTGGGGAGGTGGAAAGGAGAAAGGAAAGAAGTTTAAAAGCCATATGAGGTAACTCTTTTTTGATCCCTTCCTGGCTGGAGGAGTGACAGGTGAGGCTGGGGAAATGTGAGTGAGCCACTCACTTCCAACCTCTGCAAGAATTGTTCTGGACGTGGTTCTTGGGATCTTTACCCTACCCAAGGAGCACTCCTCCAAAATCCTCCTTCAGGCTACCCTCCTGCAGAGCTCAGAACGATGAAATAATTAGGTTTTGATGTTTCAGGTGGAGTCACCCGTTAATGGGGACCTTGCAGAAATGGCCCTCACTGGAGACCCTGCTGCTCCAGGAAAGGGCCAGAGCTGGGCCAGCCAGGACCCCACAGCAAAGTGAGCCACAGCTCCCGCTGGAAGCACAGGAATCACCCCTGGAGACAGTCCTTAGAGCAATGAATGCCATCTTAAAACCCACTTTCCATAAGGCCCTTATCCTCCTGGCTACACCCATGTGGCCAGAAAACCTTAGAGCCCTGCAAGAGATGCTACAGGGGAGGGATCCACAGCAAATCTTTTGAGGGACAAAGCTACAAACAATGGGAACAGAGCTTCCTGCCACGTTCCAGGCAGCTGAGAAATCACACTGGTTATCATAAAATTACACCAGCTCCTCACACCAATGATTACATTCTGCTTATAGAGCTCGGAGTTACCTAAACTAGAATACATTTTCTATTCTGTGAGATTGAGGAGTGGATTTTTCCCTTTTCCAGGAGGCACACTAGATAAACTTTTAACTCGCAGCCAGTTTCAAAGGAAAAATATTTGTCCTACACAAAGCCTCTATTCAGCGTCCCTGTTTTTACTACAGTAAGAAAAATAGCTGTGCCCTGGGTAATTTGTTCATGTATGCCAATAAAAGCACATTGGACTAGAGCCAGAACTTCTAGCAAGCTCCCAAAGACTTCTGAAGTCCTATGAAAAAGCAGAATTTTTTTTCCTCTGCTTATCCTTTTTCTGTTTGCCATTCCCAGAACTTGGTACTTGTTTCCATTACATTTGCCTTTATGTTACTGTGAGAAGTGACTGAAAGAATGAAATAAGACTAAAGAGTAAACCCAAAGCTTTTAAAGAAACCCTCTTATGAAAAAGAGCTTTCTATCTTCATACAATGTTTCAAATATTAAGCATTTTTAGTGGTTTGAACTCCATGCTATTTAAAAATTATAAAAGAGGCTAAAGTATATTCACATTTTAGACATGAAAGATATAAAGAATTAAGGAATATACTGACATAAATACTTAGATTTCCATGCTTTCATGCAGGAATCTGATCAAGAAACTTGCTGCTGAGCTAGGGCAGGTCTGGAATAGAGAAAGGGTAAAAAAGAGCTAGGATCATATTATTGGGAAGTTATTTAGAAAAAAACAATTGCCTGTTTGTATGTGCTTCCCCAAAAATAAATTTTTTTTGAAACAGTTTCCCAAACAATCATAGAAATGGGGCTGAAAAGGAAGGAAGTCATCTCATATCCTTAATGCAGGAGCAACTGTCCCAAAAAGTAGAACTTCCCAACCTCCTCCTTGGGCCTCTAATGAGGGAGGTGATCAACCAAGCCTGGGGAAACCCAGGGTCTCATTAACCTTACGCTGAAAAAGCTCTTCTCAATAAAGAATCTAAACCCATGCTGCAATTTCAACTCACTCGATATTGCTTCCCTCCACAACACACCCCCAAAAAATACACCAGATAGTTAATTTTAGAAAAAAGGCAACAACCTGCACCAAACCAGTGTTAAAGCAGGCTTATAAAAATGTCCTATTCCTGTGTCCTGTTTGATCAAGAATATTTGGCTGGCTGCTGCCTCCCCTCTCTTGCACAGCTTTTCACCCCTATCAGCACAAGGATGTCTTCTCATGCAAATCACCTCCTGTGTTTTTTCCAGCTAGGCAATCCAAAGTAAGCAGATGTCAACTCCTATTTTCCCTCAGGAGCCCACAAGGCAAGTTTCAGGGGGAACAATATTGCAGTTACTTCATCTATATATTATCTTTCATTATCTCTGTGTTTTTCTAAATCATATCCCTTTGCTGGTTGAACTTTGCACAACCTCTGCTCTTTCCTCATATTGTTTAATACAGCCTTATGGTTTTCTCCTCCTTTTCCTTTTTTTTTTTTTTTTCATGCACATCTACAGCAGACTTTTTGGAAAAGAAAAAAAACCAAGTTATTCAAGACAAAAAATATTCAAGTTTAGACTCAAAATAGCTCCTGACATTTTCCAGTCTTTAGGATGGGGACTCAGCTTGCCATCCACACTGTGACTGTCCTTCATCTGTTTGATTGGGTTGGATGATCACTGAGAAAATTAACACTGACAATTATAAATATTGCCTTTCCCAACACAGAGACACCAAAAGAATTAGAGGTAGGTGGTTTTTTTTTTTTTTTTTNTTTTTTTTTTTTTTTTTTTTCTTTTTTGGTGGTAGTTGATGTTTCCCAGCTACAGCACTAAGCTTTCCAAAAACTCGTTCACAGAAGGGGAAGCAGCACAGCTGCAGTCCAGAGCACTGAAGGTGACATTTAGGCAAACTGCACATCTGAAAAAATGTGCTTCCTTTGCCATTATTCAGCTTTGTGACTCAGTCCTTTAAAAAGCACACGAGCATCTCAGCCAGTGCCAGGCTCTCAGGTGGTGCTGATGGGAGATATTCCCATCTGTTTTCTCTGCACAGAAAATGAAATATGAAATAACAGCACAGCTCTAATCACATCGGTGGGTCAAGGATTCCAGGAATAAGAGAGGAAGCCGTTGGAATCAGCCCTTTTCCAGCCAAAAGAGCATCCTCCTCAACACAAACTTTCCACTTTTACTGCTGGGGCAGCATCTCCTGAAGATCTTAACAACCAAATGAAAAAAAAAATTTAAAAAAATATTAAAAAATAATAATAACAATTAGAAAAAGCAGGTAAGACACAGGGTTTCTGCTGCTAGCAGAAATGCAGTGCTGAGGGCACAACCACACTGCCCTTCCCCTGTGTGCTGTCACCCAGGAGTTTCTCTGGAGCCCCCACACCTGGATTCTCACACCCAGCTGAACAAAGGGCAGGTTTCAGCTGCCAGTTTTGAGACTTGCCAAAACCCACGCTTATTTGGGATACAGTGAAGGCTTATTATCTTGGGATGGGGAGAAAGCTCACACAGCTTTAGCTTCCAAAAAAGGGCACTTGTGGTCAGCAGTCTCAAAACCCCTCATTGTTTCTGAAAGGCCAAGCCCTGTTGCCCCCCTCTTCCTCATTTACTCTTTCCCCAGTGAAGGGCATGTATGGCTCTTTCTCTAAGAAGTTCCCAGAATATTTGAATGCTTGGAACACATTAGAAAACCAAAGATTTTTGAGAGGGAGGGGGGATCCATTACTCTACAAGCAGGGAAACCCCAGCAGATGCCCCAGCACTTTCCCTGCTGCCCGGAGGGACCCGCGAGCGCCAGGGGCTCCCCCGTGTAGCTCACTCCTGCCAAATTTCAGCATTACTGAGCAGATGGCTACTTCTCACTGTGCTCAGGGCTTTCCCCTCCCTGGCACTGGATGGTTTCACATCAGAAGCACAGGCACTGCTTTCCCAGGCTTCAGCACCAGCTCCCTTCACTCCTGCAGCAGCAGCAGCATCGCCTCCCTCTCCTGCTCAGGCTTGGGGCAGTCTGGAAGCTCAAAAGATGCTAAATATCCTCTTTCCTTTTAATTGTGAGCAGAAGGGGCATTGCAGCCCTAACACGGTGCTCAGACAGCTCTGGCAGGTGACAAGAAGGACAAAGTGCTCCAGTAACATGAAATCAGCAGCAGAGATGGTTCTGCTTCACAATTTGGGGCATTATTGTACAGAATCCTCATTCCCAGTAATGAAGTCTCAACACTAAGAGCTGCAGCAGGTGGCACTTGCTTTCAATGGTTAACAAACAAGTCTTTAACCTCTGCTAATTGTCCTGAGTACATAAATTAGTAAAACATCTCTAATGATGGAGGAGATGATAGTCTCTTGGATGGCTCCTGAAATGGAAATATGTAAAGGGTGATGTCAAGTAATTTGCATTTCCCCAATAGTGGTTTGCTCTTATCTAGTGTTCCTCTCCTTCTCATGTTTTAGTGTATCCCAGGGGGATATTATCCAAGAGGATAATACACGAGATGTAGAAACTAGCCACATGCAAAAACTAAAGCCAAACTGACCACAAATGCTTTTCCAGAGCTTTCCAAACCTGTCTGAGTGGAGGGAGGGACTGGAAGAACACTCTCACTCCTGACTCACGCTGCTGGCCTGGGATAAATGACCTTGGGACTAACACATGGCTGCTCTGCTGTTACATCAGCTTTTGGGGTTTTCACTGCATAGCATTTATTATCTCATGCACATTAAAAAAAAGTGTGCATAACTTTTAATTTTGGGAGGGTTTTTTTGACCATGCTACATGACCACAGTGTCTGGGAAAGAAATTAAAAGTCAGCTGTTATCAAATTACAGCTATAACCAGCCTGGGTTGAGTGAGGGTTTCGCAGAAGTAAAGCTTAATTATTTACAGTTTAGGTCCTAAGAGAGCAGGTCCCAAGGTCATTTATTACCAAGAATGAACATAAATCACTGGTTTCTATTTCTGTAGTGCAATCACCAGCACTCAAAAGGAGCTATAAGGTAAGAGGAGCTATCCACCCTTAAATAACCCTATGGGACAGACTTTAGGAGTGAAAAACATGACAGAGGGTCAATATAACTGCTCAAGAAGCAGGGAAGAGCAGGAAGAGCACACACCCCGTGAGCCAAGCAAATACCAGGGTTGCACAAACAACACACCTGGGAGCAGGCACAGCAATATGGGCTGGCAGCAGCTTTTACCCAGCAAAACCATCCCCAGAGCTGGGAGAGATCTTGGCCACGGCTGGAGGGTGCAGCCAGTACTGCAGAAAGAGCTCTGTGCCACGGGAGCCAGAAAGTGATGTTTGTACCCTACAGCCTGGGCTAGATGTCACCCCAGGTGCCTCCACACTTGCACCTCTATTGCAGCAGCCATCGTGGCCCTGGAGGTAACTCTGACTGCACACAGCAGGCATGGCCTGGGGCCAGCACTCTCACAAACTCCCAGGGCTGATGGTGGCTGGAATAATTTGCAAAGAGGATCCTGAAAAACACCCCAAGCGATTTGGGAGGATGCAACTTTGCAGCCCAGTTATTAATCAGACGAGCCAAAAGAACATAATTTTCGGTACCTGCCTTCTGAAGATAAAGGCAGCTTCAGGGAACTGAGATTGAAGATGACGGGATATAAAATGTGCACTAATTCCTGTGTTGATCTGACTTCCAAGCAGGTATTGGTACCATTTAAGACCATTTATTGCTCAAAAAGCATGAGATTCTTCCTGTACTTTGAGGAAAAAACTGCTACATTATGCACCAGGAGTTAAAGTGCATTGGAGCACAAATCACCAACTGTAGAATAAACACTTTGGGAGGGCACATATCATTATAGCTGAGCAATGGTGTTTTATACTTGTGTGAATGCTTGCAGTAGCAAAACAAATGCTTAGCTGTAAGAGGAATGAAAGTTCAATGATTCAGTAATGTGACAAGTCACCTGCAAAATTAATATATACAAATGCATGACTAATAAAACCTATTGTTGTAGAAAGTTTTATTTTGGTGAACAACTGGGATCACCCTGCTGTTACTGAGCTGTTTTCAAATGGGTATAAATGAATAAAAGTGTGCTAATGACCTAGCAGAGGTGAAAAAAATCCACAAGTTAAGCCTTCTTTCATAAGCTGATTCCCCTGCCACACACATGCCACTTGAGTAGCCTTAGTAATAAACATTTCATGTCTAGCTCTATTTTAAATAGAGTTAAGACTAAGAATTTTAAACAACATTTATAACAAATATATGCCAGACCTTCATTTCTGTGACCTATCAATTAAATAGTGGATTATCAAGACCAGCCAATATTTGAACACCAGCCTGTGCAAATATATTGAGTTGCAAAAGAGAGATACACACTTGACTCTTCTCTATCTTCTAGCCCATGAATCACCTTTTGTTTCCAAATTCTGAGCTATGCTCACCAGTTCCTTTACTGCACCATCTGCTCCTTATCTGCACCAGGTTTCAATAACAGTATAAATTGCAGGGTAATTTAGGTTGGGAGTGAACTCTGGAGGTCATCTGATCAAAACAAGGCTAACTTGGAAGGCAGACTGAGATAGAATCTATAATCATGTGCAATAATCACAATGACTTCTCAAGCCACCAGAAATACAGCAAGTGATCCCCAAACAGCTCCTGACCACAAAGCACCATAAATTCTCCCATTCTGGTCCTGTGCTTATGTTCTGTTTCATCTGAATGGGATCAAGAACACAAATAAAGGTCTTGGAAGGGGCGCAGCTGCCAAGCTGTGACTCAAGTGCAGTTCAGCAGCATTTTAAGAAACCTGGTGTTGAGACAGCCAGGCTCAGGAGGAGGCAGCAAGTCAAGGACTGAGAGCTGCCAGGACCCAGAGGGGCAGGGTGGGCAGCAGGGTAAGGGGGAGACTGCGGGTGGAAAGCAGCAGAGCATTTTTCTGGAGGAAAGAAGCACAGCTCAGCTGGCTAACCCATGGAGAGGTTCCTGAAACCCATTGAGAATGGCTTGCATGGTCCCTGGTGGTGTGGTTTAACCCCAAACAACCACCAAGTGCCACAGAGCTGCTCACTCCCTCCCTCCCTGCCCCTGCTGGGATTGGGAGGACAACCAGAAAGAAGGTAAAAACACATAGCTGGAGATGAGAAGTTTAATAACTGAAACAAAGTATAATAGTGGTTGTAGTAATCATTAATAAAAATAAGAATAATAGTTTTGTAACGAAAAGTTAAGAGACAAAGAAATAAAACTCAAGAAAGGCAAATGATGCACAATGCAGTTGCTCACCCAGTGCTGACAGATGCTCAGCCTGTCCCCAAGCAGCCATGGGCACCTCCCAGCCAGCTTCCCCCCAGTTTATATCCTGGCCATGACGTTCTGTGGTCTGGAATATCCCTTTGGCCAGCTCAGGTCAGCTGCCCTGGCCATGGTCCCTCCCAGCTTCTGGTGCCTCTCCTCACTGGCAGAGCTGAGACACTGCCAAGTCCTTGGCTCAGGGTAAGCTCTGCCCAGCAGCAGCCAAAACATCCGTGTGCTATCAACACTACTCTCAAGCCAAGCCCAAAACACAGCTCTGGGCTGGCTACAGGGAGGAAAAGGAGCTCTGTCCCAGCTGAAACCAGGACACCTGGTGACCCAGGGATCTCACTGCAGGGAGACACAGCCTTGCTGCAGCTGTTTATACATTCCCCTTCACAGACGCCTCGCTGTGGGGGCCACGGGGAGAAGAGAGATTGAGTTACCACAAACTCCATCCTCTAGAGCAGAGAATTAACATTTCCTGTCCAGCACGGACAATCTGTCAAGCTGTGAATGGATAGAATTGCTTGGCATTAGCATAATTCATATACAGATACAGACACAGATTTAAATAAGAGCTGTGGCACCTCAGTGAGTCTGGGTTTGTCCCTTTGGATTTGAGGCTACAACAAGGAGCCCTGCCAAGTGCAACAGGCTGTACATTATCTCATGGTTTGGCCATCCCACACTCCAGCTTGTCGTGGTTCCCACAAGCAGGAACAAGCCCTGCAAAGTTAAACAAGCTTGAAAATGGTCTCTCTGGATAGTGCTGAAGGCAGTCTGTGTTACAAGGTGTGCCCAAAAGAGAGGAACAGATTTTGCTGTTCACACTCTGACCGTACTGGAAAATTGAACAACTGCTCCTCTACCAGCAACAGCAACAACAAGAATGATCTGAACAAATTCCAGGTACTTTAACAAATCACAGTTCTTAAAATGACCCCACTGCTCAAAATCCCTTGAGGTTATAGTGGTTCCTGGCAAACTGGAAACATTTTTCCTTCCACGCTTCCTCTCTGCAGTGCAGCTGAGTGACCTCGCTGGTGGGAGAAGGTCAGAGTAGATGAGAAAGGAGTCTTTAGAAACACTTATTTGATTTTAAGTACCAAATTCACATTTTGAATACAAACCCAACTTAATTAAAAACATTTAAGCCTTGCAACCTTAAAAAAGGTTGCAATAGTATCAAGAACAGCTTTTTGAGACTCACTGGCCCCCTGAACAATCCCTTCCTGCAAGTCAAGGAAGCAACAGTGAGGACCACCTCAGAAACATCAAACCACTGGAACAAGAAACAAACAAACCAACAAACCAACCAACCAACACATAAAAGGAATGGGATGAGGGGGTTGCTTCTCAATTCACATACCCCTCACTTTGCCCCATATAAACTGACATAAACCACATCAAATTTTTGCAGATCATTCTTAGGATTTGCATTATTTGTATTTTTGCTCTTCCCCAGTCTCTTTTTGCCTCCTGTCCTCCGTGAGGAAGCAGAAACCCTCAATAGTGTGGAAGTGAGTTCAGACAGCTTCTCCACACCCTGGAGAGGTGACTTACAAACTTCTGCACAGTCAGGTCTCAGCGTTCTTTTTTTTTTTTTTTTTTTTAATAGACAAACATCCTTACCTTCACACTGACTGCTCTTCCATTAAGAGAAACAATCCCAAATCAATTTTAAGCACAAGTTTACTGTATGCCACACGTGCCATCTAGACTCAGAGTGTTTCAAAGTCAAAATAAAAGCTGGGCCAGAAGCCACAGAATATACATTAAATAACAGAAAGGAATGGTTTTTGCCTCAGACACTGCAATCCCAGTACTCAGCATAGCTTCAGCATCCTCCCAGCAAAAACCTCTGCAGCAAGCCATGCCCACCTCAGATTCTCTCTTTGCTCTTGAACCTGTTTCTTCCTCTCTCTGCCCCCACAGCTACCCCTCCTGTTAAATAAAATATATATTTAGAAACTGGTAGCAATTATTCCTTCCAACAATTAACCTCAAATCCCGGCCCTCTTACAGCATCCAGACAAAATATTACTCTAACTTAATTAATTCTCTGTATTTCCTCTTTCTGTCATAACTCACTGCCTGTTTACAGCTAAGTTGCATCTTCTCATGTGCTTGCCAGCAGTACCATAAACAGCCTCCTTGTACCTCTGGCTACTGGCTAAATTATAAAAATAAAGTGAAGAAAATTAACGTGCACAAAAAAACAGTAAAGCTGGGAATAAAAGAAGTATCTGAAAACCCTCCATGCTCCACCTTGCTTCACTTCTCTGCAGGCTGATGGGTATTTTAGCACAGGTACTTTATCAACAGCCCTAGGGTGGCATAAAGGTGACTTAAACAGAAAGTTTCTTTGAAGCTGTCTGATAAATATTGAAATAATGGAGCAAATAAAGGAAGTAACTCCTAAAAGCAGGCTTGAAGCACTTTTCCCAGATGCTGCTTCTCCCCTAGCTAGGTTTATACTTTTCTCCTGGAGGAGCACCAATCTCCAAAATAAATAAAGTAAATACTTGGAGAGTAAAGTCAGTAGTTCTGGCCTGATAAATAGCAACATAAAAACGGCACCTCTGCACTCAGCAGCTCTGCCTCTGGTGTGCAGTCAGGAGTGATGTGATTGCTGCTGACTAGGGAGCTAACCAAAGCTCAGCTGCTTTCCTGCTTGTTTGAGACAGGACATCAGTGCTATTGCCCTGCAGCACACTCAATGCTAGTGCCTTCCATAAAAAGCTAAGTTCTGCATTGATTTTTCAAGTCCATATCTGGGCACTTCTTGCTGCAGCCCTCAGTAACAGGTAATGGGACACAGGGACAACACCAGAGCACGCTCTGCTCTGCGCCAGCTCTATCGGGCCAAAATGCTCAGGAGGGCAGCTGGGTCTGTGAGATTGGGAAATGCTTCACTCACAGCCAAACACAAATCCCTGCCTTGTAGGGCTACTTGTAAACAAGCACTTTCCAGATTCAAGAAGCTGCAGCTTCTCTTTGTAGAAAAGAGAGAATTTCATCTTTGCGATGATGAAATCAAACAAAACAAAGCAAAAAAACAAAACAAAAAAAACCACCCCACAACCAAAAAATACCCCAAAAACTCAACAAAAAAAAAACAAAAAACAACAAAAACCAACAAAAAAAAAAAAAAAATAAAAAAAACCACACACACACAAAAAAACCCAAAAACCAAAAACCAAAAAAACCCCAACCAAACAAACAAAAAACAACAAAACAACACAACAAAAAAACAAACAGAAAAAAAAACACCCAAAAAACCACCAAACAAACAAAAAACCAAACACCAAACAAACAAAAAACCCACACAAAAACAAAACAAAACAAAAACCCCAAACAAACAAACAAAAAAATTCAGTGATTTGGTGTAAAAGATTAATCAAGCAATTTTCACTGCCAAAGTTCAACGTCACATGTGTAGGCTGCAGGTATAGTACACAAAATAAATGCATTTTGCACATATGCATAAATACCAGCTCATCATTTCATGGAAGAACATAGGCCAGAAAAACCTATTTGAATTTATGATACTACCAAAATATGACTGAATTTTAACTTAGAGGAGTGGTTGGTAAGGGATAGAAAAGAAGCAAATTCTCAGCAATCGAATTTGCAAACTACCACTTTTTAGAAACCGTTAGGAAAGATATACTTGAAACTGAGGGTCTAAAATATTTCGGAGTATATTTTATACTTAAAATCAACAGTAATAATGTTTGCTCTTTGGAACTTCAAAGTCACAGAGATAAGGAAGCTTCTGAGAGAAGAAACAGATAGGAAAACAAGACCTGCTCTCAGAGCTGTCCAGGACTCAAAGAAAAATACACCACCACAATTTTTTTACCATTATCTGACTTGAAGCTCCTGAAAACTACTTCTCTTCAATCACATACAGCATCCATCGTATTTCCACCTGGAAGTGCTTGCATCTTTCTTACCATCTCTGTAAGCAAGATACAAGTTGCTATTTCATGTCACACTGGCCTTTTTTTTCACAAAGTCCTCATAAAAGTCATTTTAAAAGCCTGAAAATTCTTATAAAGAAGCCAAGCAGTATTTTTCTCTTCTAGCTAAGAAGTTCCTCCTCAATCAAGTATTTAAGTCTTTAATAAACTGCTTGTCCTAATGAACAGACACAGAGACTGAATTAGTAGGCAATATCCCTTCTAAAAAGCATTACTAAAACCACTGCATTTGTGCCAGTAACTCTGTGCATGCTGTTGATATGTCAGAGACATTTCATTTCAGGACATGAAAGAACAAGTCAAGAACTTAGGTCAGGGAACAGAAACAAATCCACTAAAAGTTTCACGTTGTTACTGATAATCAGAGCTTTTCGTTCCTTGCATATTTCAGATTTAAGAGGATGGTAGACATCAACAAAATATTTTCCTTACATTGAAAGGGTCTGAACACAGTGCCAAAGAAGATCAGAGGAGCTTTCTTTTTCACTGCACCTTGAGGTCAGACACTTTAAACAGAGTTTTTGGCACACAATGAAATGAAATAAACTAAATCAACTTCTCTCAAATTCCTGGTGGTTTATAACTCAAGCTGCCAAGCCTTCTAGCTATGCCAAGCTTCTGCAAGAATGAAACAGTGCTCGAGTTAACCTGGCATAAAAGGCTGAGCGTTATCAGGTGAACATCAGCACAGCTGCCAGCTCAGGAGCTCCATCCTGCCACCAGTGCTCACCTGCAAGCCAAGGTAGCTCTGGGGAGCAGAGGGAGGGCTTCTCCCCCTGCTTCACCTTCTTATCACTAGTGCTGTGTTCTTCTTTGTCCTGATAGCACCCTGGAGCTGCTCAGGGAGGTGCAGGCTGAGGCTGTGACACAGGGAAAGCACTGAGAAGCAGAGGGGATGACTGCAGGCTTAGTCCCATCACAGGCCTGAGATGCACCACGTTGGTACAGGAGAAATTCTGGGGTTTTGTGGAATATTTGCTGATGTTTGTCCCTTTCTGCACACCAGAAACAGTTCTAGCAGCTTAGCTCCATGCACTTCACCTGGTGGTGCTTGGTTTAATTTCATTTTGGTGAGAAACTGCCCTGGACGAAAAATGTATCATTATTTCATGATTTCAAAGGTGAGAAAACCACTTCCAGCTATCCCTCCCAAGGCAGGCTTGGGGTTATCCCTGCTCCTCTGAGGCCTCACGCCAACTGCAGCTTTGTTAGTCCTGGCTGCCACATCCTACCCTTCTGAAACACATCAATCACATCCCACCCTTCCGAAACACATCACATCTGGCTCCTTTTTCACCTCCTCCACCAGGAAGTGCAGCACATCTGTCACCACAGGGGACAGACCATTTCTATCCAGGCTTCACTTCCTCTCACACAAGGCTGTGCAAGCTCGTGCTCTCAGCCAGCACCAGGCTGGGATGGGGAAAATGTCCCTTTGTGTCCCTGAGAGTCCAAGAGTAGCACACTGTGCTCTCCTGTTTCACAGGGAATCACCAAGATTTATATTTTTTTTTTTTTTGTGGTGGGGTGGGGAAGACAGGGGCAGACTTTCAGAGTTTATCAGCAGATGTTCCCTCAAATTCGTGAAGTGTTTCCTTGTTTGGGCTTGAGGAGCAAAACCTGATAAGTGCTGGCATTTCTTTTACCTGTTCAACCACCCTGCTGTACAATCAGCTCTTGTTTTTGTGCATGGCCTTCATTTGGAGCACATGCACACGATAGAATGAAGAAACACATCAGAAATCTCTCACATGAGCCTGTCAGCAGCACAGTGGGATTTTTTTTTTTTGGTCCAGTCCTCAAAGCAGCAATGCCTGGGTATTGCTGTATTGCTGCTTGTGCTGGCAAGAGCTCTTACCCTGTGTCTTACACGTTGTTTTGGCAAATGCAACACAGAATCCCCTTGGAAAGGAACCTGCTTTCAGCCCTGCAAACAAATACCACACCCTGCAGGAGCAGGTTCTGACTGGGCAGGTCCTTACCAGAGAGCAGTGGTGTCAAACCTTTCCTTACAAAGAGCTTACATAGAAAACAAATCAAGAAATCAAATCCCTGCATAAACCTGGCAGGCAGCTTGCCAAAAACCACTAAGGACATCAGCACTTCTGTTTCCACACCCCCTCCTACCTCCTGGCCAGCATCTTCTGTAGCAGCTCCCTCTGTCAGCACCTTTCTCTCCCCTTGCCAGGGGCAATCAGGTGATGCAGCAAGGCCTTACCCAGGTAGTAAATATCCCTGCAGGGCTGCTCCTCTGCACTTCAGAAGTCCTCGTGTTACCCACATTTCCAATCCTCAGCTGCTTTTTGCTTTCTGAAATCACTTCACAGTGACCACGGGGCTCTGTGTTGGTTCAAACACTTCAGAAGCTTTGCCCTTTGCTGCTCTAGCCAGTCCTTTAGTAAGAATCTGGGTATTGTATTGGAGAGGTGATCGCTGAATACATCGAGGCCCCCTCACCCCACATCACAGCCAACAGATTCTCAAGGAGCTCTGGCTCTGGATAAGCAGCTTCTCCACTTATCACATCCACTGAGATGCTACAATGTTCTCATTTTGTATTTCTGCTTTAAAAGTTTGAAAAACTGCCTGTTCTAATTCATAAGCAGTGTGATAGCTTTGGATTTTTTGAGCATTTTTTACTATAAACAGAATTAAACCACATTTAAGCTCAGCTGTAAACAGAGATTTTAGTAGACACTAACAACCCAGGTAGCAAAATAAATAGCAATATTTTTTCTAGGCTAACCCTGATGTTTGGACAGTTGGCTGGGATTTATATGACATGATGGTTACTAAAGTATTCACATCTGTGCATTTAAACTGTCACCAACTTACAATGCTTTTCCCTCCCTCCTGATTCAGATAAAAACAGAAACAAAATAGTGCCTTGCAGTTCTCAGAGTTATCTCCTTGGCTGATCACAGAAGTGAGTAACCAGGCTGATTTTCTATTTCCAGCTGAAAATGTGTAAGTGATTAACAGCCCCCTGCACTTTGATACTGAGTGCTGAAAGATCTCTCCTTCTGAAGCAAAGACAGATCTTCTGTTTCTTTTTACAACCAAAGGAAAAAAAAAAAAACCCACACCAAAACAGGGAAAAGGGGATGGGAAGAGAAAGGGCGCTTTGAGTTTTGTTTCTGCATGCCTCTTTCATCACAACTTCAATTTGCATACACAACTTTTCCTGAGAAGAGAAGGGGTGACCGGAAAACCAGTACACTGTTATTAAAAATATACATAACATAAAAAAAGATAAAATATATAAATATAAATATTTATATAAAATATATAAAAATATATATTTTATATATATATATTATATATATATAAGGTCAAAAATTTTTTCAGAGACTGTCTACCCAATCCTAGTCCTACAGAGGCTGCTGCAAGTCAGATTTCCTCAGTGCTCTTCTTCATGGCTCTATTCCTGCACTTTAACTCACATGATTTCCACTCACATCATTCTCCTTAAACTATGAGGAAAAGTGAAAAGCTGAAGGACAACAGAGGAGGGTTTATGAACCCCAAAGGGAAGAGTCCAGCCTGGCCCCAGCTGGGAGTGCTGGCTCCTGGGGAAGAGGCACAGACTCATCTCATGGCTTTGCACCCCTTAGGATTGAAAAAGAAAAATAAAACTCAAAGAGATGAAATTTTTAAATCCAGCCTTTTCTGCCTTGCTCTCTTTAGTTATGTATTGAAAGGAATTCAGGCTGGATGAGTTTGATGCAAGTGCCAAATATCAGTGTAAAGCCCAGCATACAAAGCGTGGTAACAAGAAGGAAAAAAATTAACTTTCAGAAAGATGGGAGAGAAAAAAAAAAGGGAAAATAAAAAAGAGGAAAGAGTGCAGTTTTCCCACATGTTGAGGTCCTCAATTATTATTCAGCTACTTGAAAGCATCCACTTAGCTCATGTTCAGAAGTTGTCTTTGGGAGCTCAGCAAGAGCTTTAGCAGCACACAATAAATAAACACACAAATGAAAATGAATGAAAGTTCTCTTTCTAAAGCAAAATAATTACCAACACTGCTGCAAAAAGTCTGATGAACTCCAAGTAGTATTATGCTTTTGCACCAAAAAAACATACACAATATTTTTTTTAAAATATAGAGAAGTTGACATTGTCGTTTTCAGGGCAGGGGGGAGAGGGAGGCTGGGTGCTGTGGAGAAGGCAATTGAGGGATAGAATAAATCCAAAAGCAGGACACTGAAATCTGAAGTAGTCATCACTGCTCACCAGGCTCCTGCAGCCTCTGCACCACTGGGAACTGAAATCCCATTGAAAGGCACTCACACCGAGGGGAGCTGCACCAGGGAATCCCTTCACCTGGCTCAGCACAGAGCTCTCCCAGATTCAGGGCAGTTAAAAATACATAGAAAAAGCCCTCTCACACACATCAAGCTTGTAATTTCATAGTTTTTGTGATGACAAAATATTCATACTCTATTTAGCACGAATAATATAAAATAAAGTACTAAAGTATCGATATGAAACGTACTGAACTGTGCAAAATAAATCCAAAGTAACACTATCACAGTAAGGAGACTAAGAATAGTTTTCTCCCAAAATTTGGAGAGACATTCAGGCCAACTTAGATTTTCAGAAAAACTTCAGGTTAAATTTTACTAGAGCTTATTGTAACCTTACGTGGAGAGCAAAATTTGCAAATTTAAAACATTTCCTACTGCTATCAACTTCCCCTCTTCTATTAAACCCCCAAACTTCAGTATCATTTTTTAATTCACAGTTCAAATAATAATATTATTATTACTATTATTTGAATATAATTAATAATATTGTCCAAATGCCAATTACAGGGTCTCCTGAAAAAAAAATCATTCTATAGCAATATTTTTTGAAATATCACATCAATATTAAAAAACAACACAGATCATGGAAAGTAGACTGTGAAATGGATGGGAGGAGGCATTTCAAAGTGTGGTTTGAACCAGGGTTTGGGTATAAGGAGTCTGAACAAAAAGCCACTTATGCTGAATCACACAGCTCATTCCTGGAGCTACCTGAACACGGGAGAGGCAAAAACTTGCAGTTGCTTCTGCAAGCACCAGGATTTCAAGGGGTCCATTTTTAGCACCGTTAATATTCACAGTTATTTCTGAGCAATTTGGGCAAACACAGGCTACGTGGGTCAGCCCACTCCATAATGAGATCACTAATTCTGAGGGTCAAACACGAAGAACAGGACACTGACATGCAAAGGACGCTTCTAGCATGTGAACTGGGAAGCCAAACTGGTCCAAAAAGGCAGGACCTTGTGCCTGGGGAAAATAAGTATTTCCAAAAAAAAAAAAAAAAAAAAAAAAAAAAAAAAAAAAAAAAAAGAAATCAGTGCAAATGAAAGTGCTGATGCCAAAGCAGTGGAGTGATACCTCAGTTCAGTTCAGTGTCTCCACTGATTTCCAGCAGGCTGATTCCGGCTGGTGGGAGCTTCTTACCCTCTTTGCCACCTTCTCTCCAAGGAAAAAGGGGAGTGGGTGCTCAGGAGCATCCCCCTGTCCCACCACCCTACAGCCCCCTTTTCCACTCAAGCAGCCTGGCACTCAGAGCCATTGCCTTAGCGCTGTACAGGGGTGGATGCCATCGTCAAAGGGAAGAAGAGGAGGATCAAAGCAGGGCTACTCAGAGAGGTTTAACTGAAAGCATCGCTATCAACAAAGCACTAAATCACCGCAGATTTCAAAGCAGAAAAGGCAGTTTTACAAGGTAAACACCTCCACAATTACTCCAGTCTTCTCAAAGCCCCCCAGGACCAAGGCCAATTTTATTGTGCTGTCATACCTCAAGAGACAAGGACTTTTCAAAGGTGTACGTGTCTACTTACTATAGTTTTTAAAGCATGTAACCTGAAAGAAAAAAAAATTCTAAATTTACAAAGCAGCGCAGAAACAGTGAGAATTTCTAGCAACACAAATGCTGCTTGCAGGGTTGCGCTTTCCCATCCGAACCTCACCGAACACATTTTGAAACACTGTTTATAATGAGAACAGAGCACATAAAATCACTAACACGCATCACTTGCCAGAACCCCATGACACTTCAACCTATCCAGCCCCACCTATTCAATTCCTACCGAACTTGCCAAAAGGGATGGGGGCGGGGGGGAACTGCAGGGATCTGCAGGAGCAGCATATAATGCCAGGCTCTGCTGTTCCAGCAGCGAATGTGGCACCTGACACCTGGGCAGGGAGCAATTCAGAACCGCAGGTGAGGGGCTGGGCGTGTTCTGGATGGAACACAACGTCAGACAGGACACACCCTGCCCGCCCCCAGAGCTCTGCCCTGCCACTTCACCCTTGCCTAGCAAGGCAGGACAGTAAAGGTTAGAAACGCCTGGGGACTGAGCTCACCTGGGCAGCCTTGAGGAAAAGGCCGGAGCAGACGGCAGCTGCTCAGCCCAAAGCTGGAATGCCAGAATCGCAACAGGTTCCAGGAACGCCTCCCGCTTACAATCACCTCATCTCTGAGGTACAAACAGCACCTGAAAGGTTTTGCTGTTCAAAACCAGGGCGGCGCTGAGGGCTTCCACACACACCACTGGGGCCCAGCTTTCAGGGGTATAAGGAGTCAATGAAGGCAGGTGAAGGACTGAAGGCTCACTCTGCATCTGCAGCTCATTTACAGGTGCTGCGTGTTGATAACCTCAAGTCCCAAGTGGGTGCTCAAATGAGATCGTAGTAACTGTGTTTTAGCACTGTTAAGTATTTTAAAGGAAGATAACAAGATACTGTTGGCTGTTAAGCAGTGGCATTTCCCCCCCTCCCCAGTTATGTTCCCTCATTAAGCACGTGCAGGAAAAACAATGCACTCTACAGGAACAAAAATACAAAAAGAGCAAGTATTGACTCCTCCTGTTAGCCATGTTTTCTTAATATAAGCCAACATCCATCAGTCAATTAATGTCTTCACTCAAAGTGCAATTCTCACCTCTCCATGTGGAACACGTTAATGAGTTTCCATTAAAAAAAAAATCGTCTATATTTGCCAGGAACACAAAAATAAGAGGCTTCAGTGCTGTTTTCTCTGTGTTAAAGAAAAGCTAGGAGTTCTTCTCTCACACAGGATCACAGACACAGAACACGAGCTCACAAAGCCAGTGTGGGTGTTCTGTTTTGGCATATTACTTTATTATTTTTTTTTTTTTTACCCTCTCAGTGCTTCTGCCAGCACTGAATTTAATGTTAATTACAACCTGCTGGCTCTGCCCCGCACCAGGAATGCAGCAGCAGTGCAGCTGCACTATTGAGCTGCAGGGCTTGCAGGATGCCACAGCAAAAGTGAGATGGAGAAAGTTATTGCAGGAAAGCACGGGGGGAAATTCCCCCACAGCACCAGGTCTGCTGTGCTGCAGGTGATGGGAGATCTCATCACCTGCAAAGGGTGGGCCCTGCAGCCCTGGAGACCATGACAGAACCCAGAAATAAAATATTTTTTTATTTTTTATTCCTTCTACTTTAATACCAGTTTTATGGTGGCAAAGGAGGCTCTGCTCTGCTCCTCCAAGAAGAGCTGCCTTTCCTTAAGTGAAGTGATATAATAAAAATGAGATATTTGGATGAATAAGCTTCTGGTAACAAGGAATGCTTTTCCCTAGAGCTGCACACACAACCCAGCACGAACTCAGTCCTCACCACAGCTGTGCTGGTGAGGAGCAATCTGGGAGAAGGAAACCAAGAGGAGTTACCCCTGGATCAGATCAACACATTTCAGGCCATGAATCAGCTGCCCTCCATATCCAGTGTGTCACTCACAGAGAATATTATGGACTGAAGCTTTCACCTAAAATTATGAGAACAATTATTGCAATGGGGAAACAACCATTTGTTGTGCTGAAACATTGCCTTAAATTCAGTTTGCAAAACAGCCTCGGGAGATACATTTTGCTCATTCTCTACTTGCAAATGGATATAAAAATGATGCATCCTGGGGGGGAAAAAAAACCCGAACCAATCAAGCAAAAAAGCAGTGGTCTCCTTCTGCTGATGTGAATAAAACACACCTTCTCCTCCTCAGCTCATCCTGCGAAGAAAAACTCTACAACCAAAAAACGTGAAGAGGTGGGGATGAGGCCGAAGGGTCAGGATTAAAAACCAAGCAGCAACCACGAGACACGAGCCCTGCAAAGCCCACTGCAAGTCCTCTGCTGGTTTCAGTCTCCATCTGAACAGCTCTGTGCACGTCAGGGCAGAAGTGCTGCCTGCAACCACTCCCATCTCAGCAGGCCAAACCTCAGCTCTGCAGGTGAGGCTGCAAGGGCATCCCAGAGCCCATCCAAGCACTCTTCCTTTAGATTTGTTCTTCTCTTTTTTGGCAAACGGCACCCAGACCCTGCTCTGGTGCAATCAGGTCTCCTGACAATGTGAAACTCCCACTTTAAAGAGCCCACTGACAGATGGATTCAATTTAATGCCTGACTATGAACAGCTGCTCCTGATCACTGCCTTGTACAGCTCACCCATTCATCACAAAATATTTCAAAAGGCTGAGCTGAAATGGAACAAATGAATTTGAAGGAGTATGGGAGGTACTGTGCTAGCCTTGGAGAATGTGTCAGATGTAAAAAGCACAGCTATGGGACTGCCACTAATTTATTCCTGTAAATGCTGGCTCTGCTCTATTAGCAGCATTCTCCAGATTCTCAAAAATCCAGGAGGGCAGCCTGAATAAGGTATTAGAAGATGTAATTAAATACTCCTTACTGAAGGTGATTTTAACTAAGTAAGTCACTAAAAGGAGCTGACAGCATGTTTAAATTGTGCTGGGGGAAACTTCAAGATGACATCTCTCAGAACACTGCTGAAAGGAGAGGAGATTATTTCCCCAAGTGCTCTAACTGAGGAAGAAGATCCACCAGTCATGCAATGGAGGGCCATGGACCTGCATTGCCACCTCCATCTCAAATACTCTCAGAGGCCTTGCTGCTTTCAAAAAGTTTTCATCTTCCTCTTTAGCCCTTCAGTGAGGCTGCAGCCAAGAACAAGGCACAGCCTCACAAATGAAACAATCACCCATTTTAATGGTCTGTGTGCAGAGATGGAGAGCTGACACAGAGCTGAGTCATTCATAGTTTTTTTTTCTTTTCTTTTTGTTTTAATGTCAGGAACTATGCAGCAAAACCAGACATTTTAAATATCACAGTGTTTGTCATGGCCACTGGAGCATCTCTGAGTGACTCAGTTTTTCAGAGAGCACTTCCTGCAAGCTGTGCACAGGGCAGCTTCACAGATGTTGGGAAGGGGGGTTAATATGCAGCCAGGAAAATTCTCCATGAGTTGCCTCACGTGGCAATTCACTCTTGCCAACCCCTGCTAGGGTTTTCTAGGAGGGGTGAAACAAATTTCCAAGACCTTTTTTAATGCAATTCTTGTCTAGAAGTGATGTTTATAACATCTTCAGACACCTGTATCACCAAAGTATACTTGCACTTGTGTGAATTCATGAGGAAAGCATGGAATGCCTATGCAGAATTGTAAATTTCACACACTTTTGTATGACTACACAGTTGTTGGATTAGAATGGATATGAAGAAGTTTTCCACAATGAAGGTGGTAGCCTGATTGCCCAGAGGGGTGGTGGATGCCCCATCCCTGGAATCATTCATGGCCAGGCTGGATGGGGCTCTGAGAAACCTGATCTGGTTGAAAATGTCCCTTCCCATTGCAGGGGGGTTGTATTAGATGGTCTTTACAGATCCCCCTCAATGTAAAATATTTCATGATTCTATGATAATACTGCTCTGACACTATAATTAAGAAGAACTAGAAATTAAAAAAATATATATTTTTTTTTTAAAGTGTAAGAAAATTCAGCTTCCAGAAGATGAAGGTTCACATTTGTGGTTTCTAAAGTTCCCACTGTTCTTGCAGGTAGCAAACAGCAGTTGAGCAGAATTGCAAGCAAAGAGCACAACACCACTCAGCCCAGAGGGCAGGACATTCTCCAGATCTCTGCTCTAGAGTGCTCTCAGAAATAGAAAAAAAAACCCCAAACAAACAACCCAAAAACCTGCATTTCAGCTCACACACATTTCTTAAGTGCAGCCATGGGCAAACCCATGGACCTGGCAGTACTCAGAGCCTGCAGTGATTTATGTCACAGCACAATCACCACCTGAGGTGATAAGCAGGCACTGCCTTGGCTCAATCTTTATTTGTGCAGTGCATTTTCAACACTTCCTGATGATCTGCAGTTTCAAAAGGAACCTCTCCACAAGGAGATGGTTTCCCCCCCATGATACAGGGGAGCAAAGGCTTTTGCCTTCTCCCCCACGCTGGCACTGTGATTCAGACTGACACCTCAGACATAACAGACAGACATTTCTCCTAAATTGGTGTCCTCCCTGACCAGGACACAGTCCACTGACATTTTTCTACTGAAATTATTTGTCTCCTAGAAAAATCTGTGGTCCCTAACTTTAAGTAATTGAAAATATTTACAACCAAAAAACCAAAAGAGCACCTATCCAAGTGACAACGATTTTAAATAAAAAAAAAAAACCCCACTGCTCCAATTACTACCTGGCTTTCTCTATTTTTACACACCCTGAAAATCAATTGCAACAATTTTAAAACCTTTCTCTTCTAAAGCTGCTGCTGTTAGCACTGAAGTTGCTGTATTATTTAAAGTGCTGGGGTTCAGAGCTCTCCAGCAGCAGAAGGGAGCTGCATCTACCTTCAGTGGTTCCCAAGATAGCAGCTGTTATGCTTGAACTGAAGCAGGAAGAGCAGCAGCAATAAAAAGGAAAGGAATTGAAGGACAGGTGTGTTCCCACTTGCAAAAATACAGCGGTTACGTGACAATAGCACCAAATTGTTTTCCTAAGCTTTCCATTAATTAAAGCCTACTTATTTTAGCCTGGCTTAATAGGCTACTGGACCCTGAAATAAGGTACTTGCATTCCCTGCTCTGCCTATGCCTCCTCCAGTTTAAAGCAGAATTACCCTCATCATTTTTCAGGCCGGAGTGATTTTCCAGCTCTGCTGCTAATCCAGGCAGCGTGTGCAGCTCAGGACAGCACTGACCTTCAGGATTTTGTCAGACACTCCAACAAGCCCTTTCTACAACGTGGTAGAAACCTGAAAGAGCCAGACAAGTGCCCTGGATGCAAATTACTAAATAAGAACCCATCCTTGCCTTCCACCTCCTCCTGCCTTCTTCCAGGATTGACCCTCAGGTGGTTCTGCCCAAAAGCACAGAGCTCCTACCCTGATATTCATAGGAAAATTCAGCACCTGATGCTGAGCTGTGCCATGCTGATGCTTTAATGGGATTCTATCCATCTACAGAGGGGCTTTCTCCCCCAAATTCCACAGAGATTTTGGAATGATTAGCTATAGCTAAGGGCACATATGTTGTTTTTAATAGCAAACGTGTGTTTTACAGCCCAGGCTGCATCTCATCAATGATTCCTCCCAGGAAGACAGCAGCCAGCCCAGCATGGCAGAGTCTTAAATAAAGCAGGGTGTTACAAGGTGTAAGGCAGCTCTCCACACATTTGCTGTCAAAGAATCACAGCATTTCAGCTGCTGGAAGAAGCAGATTGCCATTGTTTCATCAAGGAAAATCCCAGATTGGAAAAAATGACTAGAAACCACCTTCCACTAAAAAAATTAATTGCTAGCTACTGCCTTTTGAAGAGAGGTTAAGTCCAGTATTGAACTGGAAATAGGATCACACCTCAGAGGTCAGAACAAGCTCACTCTTTTCTTCACACAGCATCTTCAAAAGGAAGCTGGGGATGAAGTTTGTCTGCACACAGCCACACAGAGACTTAAACAGGAAAAAAAAAAAAACCAAACAAAAAAACCAAACCAAAAAAACCCAGCAATCCATGCACTTACATAAAAAGCTTTGGGTAGTTTCATTTTCAATTCAGCTGGAAAGGGAGTGACCCAGCACACACACATACACACATTTTTAATCAGCCTGGTGCTGACAGCAGCCAGTCACTGCTTCTGTTATCAGAAGCCCACAGCTTGGATTTCCAGGCTATGAGGCCCTAAGGAAGAGGGTATAAAATCTCCTCTGATTAAAAAAAGCACAGTTATATCATCTAGTACAACACAAAAACTCTACAGATTTCAAGTTTGGCCTCAACAGGATGTTGCCCATTCAGTGGAGGGAGAGGGGAAAATAATCCATAAACAGAAAATCCTTACTATTTGTTTATATAAGATCAGCTAGTAACCTGAATCACTCTCATTTTCTCTAAGCCCATCAGTCACCCACTGGGGAAAAAACAAGCAAGGCAGGCCAGTCTGTGCACCCAGAAACTTGGAGTTTGCAACAGATGCCAGGTGTTAGACAGACAGAGAGAAAAGAGAGAAGCTGTGCTCAGGTACAACTCACCAGTGACCACTTGTGCAAATGCCACCTGCCTGGGCTGGAAACTCCAGCCTGGGCAGATGCTGTCCCTGCCACTGCTGAGTTCAGCTGGCTGGCATCTCTCCAGAGGTGCTCAGAAGGCAGCTGTCCAACGGGACAAATCACTGAAAACCAGAAAAGAAACAGCTTCAGCTTTGCAATTCTGCTGCACTTTATACAATGAGTTCAGCTTGCTAATCCCTGACTTCTTAAAATGTGATTTCCCTCAGTGCATGACAGGGAGAAATACAGTTCTGCTTCGAGTTCATCCACTACTGTCAGTGGGAATCTCCCAAATACCAGTAATACCAAAAAGAGCTCCTCTGTTACAGCTAACAGGAACCTCATGCTCAGGATAACTGGACAGCCTCCACCCCAAAACCCTTCAAATTTTGTCACCCTTCCATTTTGAATCTGACATTCAAGAGTTAGTCCTTTTCTGTGTAATTTCTTTATTCCTATCCAACACTTTATTCTGACTTAGTTGTAACACAAGTCACTTCCAGCTTCATAGCTGCACTATTCCAGGCACGGAGCAATTCTTCAAATTTTAGCAAATCTGACTGATTTACAGCAGAATTTTCATACAAATTACTCTCTTTAGGCCTTCATGTTGTCATTACCCCAATTCTATGACTGCTGGGAGAGGTTCCATTTCCTCTGCCTTACAGGACCAGCCCTGCAGTGATGTTTTCCATTTTACAATAAACCCAATCAAAAATAATTAAAATGTACAGATCAATTTGATATGGCAACAGAACTAGGAAGAATCAGTAACAAGTCAACTCAGTAATAGGACAAGTGACAACAGGTCAATTCAGTCAATCTGATCCAGTAGTTGCACATGAATATAGAAAGGAAGCAGCACTTTGTGCTAACTTTTGTACAAAAGTTCATCAAGCTGCTCACTAATGTGACCAGATTCTAGTGGTGGTTTGTCTGTTAATCCCCTATTTCTGTCAAAAACGTAATATTTTAATATCTGGAGGGGAGATGGACAGTGAATGGTTTTTTTCTGACCAGGAAACCCTCCCAGAAGAGAGGAGAACACACAGGCACAGCACCTCAGGGCAGCACTTCCATTCATGAGCCCCAGGGACCTTGGGCAACACTCAGCACCCCCCCATGCCCATTTCATTCCCTTCAGAACATGGATAAAGGCCAAGGAAGATAAGGAGCTACTGGGGAGGGTCCATAAAGACCTCTGAAAGGGTCTGCTGCAGAGGGACATGAAGGTGAGGAGGGGTCTGGATTGTCTCTCTCAAGAGGGGAATGCAGGAGCTGGCCCTGGTTAGTCCAGGGGAGAGAAGGCTGAAGGGAATCTCATGAGCACATCTAAAGATCCAAGAGGACAATGCCAGGCTCCTCCAGTGGTGCCCAGGGACAGGGCAAGGAGCAGTGGCCTCAAACTAAAACAGGGTAAGCTCCACCTTCACACAAGGAAGAACTTCTTTCCTCTGGGGGTGGCAGAGCCCTGGAACAGCTGCCCAGGGAGGCTGTGGAATCTCCCTTTCCTGCAGATTCCACAGCCCACCTGCTCCAGGTGACCCTGCCTTGGATGAGATGATCTGCAGATGTCCCTTCCAACTCTAACTAATGATTATGTGTGCTCCTCTAAGGAAAAAGGAAAACAAACAAACAAACAAACCCCCAAACAAACCAGACTACGCTTCTTTTCTTTTCCAGTAGTAATTTATGATCTCAGGAGCTTCTTAGGTAGAAATTAATTCTTGTCAGTGGAATGGAAGACTAAAGAATTCTGCTAAGAAAAGGAAGTGGCCAACCCTAGCACAGTCATTGTTTGCAGGCTGCTTATCTCTGAAATTTGTTACAGGTTTTGGGATTCTCATCTGAAAGCCAATGTAAAACAGAAAAGGGAAAAAAAAAAACAACCCAGATTTCACTGGTGAGTTTCTGAGCTCCTCCTTGCTGATGTGATTCCTCTGTTTGCTGCCCTGGACATGAACAGAGTTAATGAATAATGACTGTGCAAACAAAATAGCAGACAATGATGGGAGGGGGAGGGAAGGGTGAAATGATTGTGTGGGAGGCATGGATTGGATTTGGCAACAATTAGAAAAATTGATGCCCTTTTAATTATAGGAAAAGGCTTTGCTGGAAAGATAAGATGGGCATGACATTCAAAATACTTTAGTCTTTGGATTTAAATGTATGGAAATAGAAAGTTCAAAAGGTTGGGGTTCTTTGTGTTTTCCTTTCACGTTAAAAAACGAAGCTCTCAAAATTTACATCCAAATGTGTGTGTAAACCTTCAGCTCCCTTCACAGCTGGTACAGGACAGATTTGTTCTGTTTTTCTCCTCTCTGGGAATATTATTTACTACATGTAGGACTGAATCCTGCAAGGTACAAGATATCTTTGATTTCCCTTCTAGTAAGAGCCCAAGTCCTTAGAAGTTACAGACACTTGAAGAATCAGTCCAATAACCCACTAACATCACTTGACATCCTCCCCTAACTGGTTCCACTGAATATATTAACAAAAGAGGGCACCAGAGATGGCTCCCTGTTTGATTAAGGTTGCACAGTGCACGTTTCCTTCTCTGCTGTTATTCCCAATTCCGGCAGCTCCTGCCAGACTCTCACATGTGAGAAATGCCTGCTACAAGCACATGAAATGCATTATCCCAGTTCTCCTTCAATAGCACAGAGTGGCTTAATAATATCCTTTAAAAAGTTAAAAGGGAAAAGGACATTTCTCCACAAAACTCACACACAGTTCCTCAGTTACAAAATAAATAAAAACCTCGGTGCCTCTGCAGCTCCTTTTCCTCACCATCATATTTACATGATCATTTCTGCAATGAGATCTAACCACTTCTGAGTAAGTGCTGTTTCATAAACCACACTTTCTATCCTAAAATTTCTAATCAGCATTTCTATTATTCAGTATCTTTCATCAGGAGATCCCAAATAGTGCTTAGAAGATTTAATTGTGTTAAACTGCCAACTACCACTGCAGATGTGACTTACAAAGTGAAAGCACTTTATATACACAAGGCAGGATTTAGCCAGGAAATACAGACTGTGATACTTAATCTTGCAAAATAACAGAGAGATAATTTAAAGTAAGGTATCTACAGAGAATAATGTCTGTGCCAAGAGACTGTTTGTATTGGTTTTGCAGAGAGTGGACAGAATGTTCTTTTCCAAAGAACCACAAAACAAACTTCCTGAACCAATGTGAGCTTTCTTTTTGCTTGTATTTAATCCAAGGAAATGTGGCCCAGCCAAACTTATTTAATAAGAAGGGGGGGAAAAAAGAATCAATTAGTTTGGCATAACCTTGTCTTGAGAAAGTACAGTCACACGTTTCCAAGTGTGTGGAAGTGGTCACCTGAACAGATCTGGAACCACTGCTACTCTGTGAAATTAGCAATAATTCTAGGGAAGGGGCTTTTGGACTTTTTCTTTAAATAATTTCTTCCACAGAATTACAAGCAGCTGTAATTAACTCTCTTCCTTTTTTGGTTTTTTTTTTCTGCTTTTAATGCTAGTCTCCTGAAGCACACCAGCAGGGTTTGAGGATGTGCAGAAAAGAGAGGCAGTGTGTTGGGATGGTAACGCAGCACACAGGAAAAGAACTTGAAATCATCACACACCAGTTTATTTAACAGAATATTTTGTTCCTAAAGTAGTCATTTATACCAGCTAGGAAAAAAAAAAAAACCACAAAAAACCAAAACAAAAACAACAACAACAAAAACCCACAAAAACAAACAAACAAAAAACCAAAAAAAAAATAAACAAAAAAACAAAAACCAAAGTTTAAAAAAAAAAAAAAAAAAAAGGCAAAAAACCCAACAAAAACCCATAACCTAAGGATATCCAAAACCCACAGAAAAACCCCTCCAAGTTCTGTTCAGCTTTTACCTCCTTTGGCCTTTCAGGAGTTGATGGGTAAGTCCACAGAGAAAAGCCTCTTTGCAAGGCAAAGATAAAAGCATTACTGCTAAGGTCAAAAGAGACAACATATCCTTTAGTGGATGCATTTGTAATCCCTGTTTTGGAAATAGTGATGAATTTTAAATAAAAGACATAACACACACCCTTCTACCCTACAGGGAGACACTGAGACCCCCAAAGAACACATCAATGCCTAACTCTGCAACAGCTCTGTTTACATGTACATTTGTGAAAGTTTATTGGTGAACAAAAATGCTCATTTCACACAGTACACAATGCAAGATTACTTCCAGCACCTCTAGAAAGAATTCTGCCCCATGTACCACAGAGAGATTTCTCACATTTCCCACACAAATGCCCATCTCTTCTCTCTGACAGGCCAAAAATGCTGCATCATTTTGTCAGAATGCCAGAAGAAAAGGAAGCCTCCACATCACCTATGTACAAGCCAGACACTTAAAAGATTATATTCAAGAATATAATTTCAAAATGCTGCACTATAATTCCACAACAGAATAGTCATCCTAAACAGAGCAGTAAAATACCACCCAGGAGTGGGATGGATATAAAGAGAGACAGAAATCTGACGGGGAGACAATAGAACTGCAAAATGCATTTCATTTTTATATTTTCATATAATGCAGTTACTTTTACGGATGAAACCTGTTTTTAAGCCAGCTAACCAAAGGAGTGGCATGTTATTTTGAAAAGAAGAATCAAGAACTTAACAGTCTACAACAAGGACAAGGTGGCAGCTTTCTCAGAGCTGCTCTGTTCCTTCAAAACAATCTGCAATGCTCCCCCATAGACCATAGCTACTAATTCCTATTTAAAACAAACAAACAAACAAACCAACCCACCCTCATACCAGCCAAAAAACCCAAACCCTCTCCAAAACAACAACAAAAAACCCAAACAAACAAAAAAAAAAAAAAAAAAAACAAAAAAAAAAAAAACAAAAAAAAAAAAAAAAAAAAAAAAAAAAAANCAAACAAACAAAAAAACCCCACTACACACCAAAAAAATCCAAACCCAGACTGAAACCATAAAACACATTTTTATAGTAGTGATCACTGCCACTTTACTACCACTTCACACGTGGTTTATTCCCACTGTACTCATACACATCACCATGGGCAAGCCAGTCTGGGGCAGGACTGAGCTCAGCAGAGTCTGAAAGGATTTCTGGAGACCTTGGGCAAGATATTCTCAGATCCTACATGAGAATAACAAACACGACAGCTCCTTTGCTGTAGGACAAGGTCCCTCCCTCAGCTTCCTGCAGGTGATGAAAGGCACCAAATGATGCCCGAGTGCTCATCAGGAGCCCTGTAAAGGTCAACTACAAAATAATACTCCTTTAATCAAGTCTGAGCTAGGAATCAGCTTTCTAAAAGGTGCCAGTTGTTAAAAAAAAAAAACCCCAGAAGGACAACAAAAAACCACCACTTACCTCTATAAAGGTTTTCTTGCTAATGTTTCTTTTATTGAAGTCTATTAAAAAGTAATGCTTTCAATAATGTCTCTCAGTAATGCCCTTCCTTCTAAAAGTTAAGGCTGTACAAAAAGGAAATCCCCACGCTTAAATACCTTCCAACTTTTCTAATTATCTCTCTTCCTCTGCTTTATAATTTTGGAAGAAGGGTGTTTGCCCTTGATCTGACCCCAGATTCTCTTTGACTTCCTTGTATCACCTCATCTGTGCTTTTGTTTGCCTTACTAATAAGGAGCTGATTCTGCAACATGGCACATATAAGTACAGAAATTAATTAATATTCATCGTAGGCCAAGAACAGGATTTACACCACAAACAAAAGAGCCTAATCCTGGGCTAACAGGAAAACAAATATATACAGGAAAACAAACAAAAAAAAATTGCTCAACCTCCCTGCAAACTGAAAAAAACCCCCAAAAAACAAAAATCCCACACCATGGTTACATGGGTACTTCTCCTTGGCTCTCTATTGACAATTTTGCATATCTCTTATATTTCCACACTATTTTTGCCTGGCAATTATGATCAAAACAGAGTAACTTAACTCAAAATTGCTAGACAACACAGTGAGGACATTAAAAACCTTCATGACCAAAAGGGACTTCTGTGCATCCCATCCAGAAGGGGAAAAAAAACAAAAACAAAAAAAACCTTGAAGTTTTCCAAGAATGCCTAAAATTTTGTCTTGCTACTATCAATAAAGTATTCAAATTGTGTTTGGTTTTGTCCACTGCATAGAGTCATTACCAATGCTGAACACACTCAAACATAAAATCCCTCTGAACAAACAATTCCTAATCCAGTGTTTCATCATTTTAATCATACCACCAGAATTTTTCTGGGGACAATAAATAAAATCAGAGAGCTGCTCTAACCATTTAAAACAACATCCATTACATTGTTATTTTATGCACTCAAAGCTACTTTCAGGCTTGCAATTGTAGCCATAAAATATCAATTCATGGTGATGAATGAAAAGATAAAATCTCAAATTGGCAAACGAATTCAAGAAAAAATGTGAATAAAACATTGTTCATTGTAGGCTGAAAGAGGCTATTCCCCATCTTTGCATGGAGGAATAAACTTGGGGCCAAATCATAAAACTTAAGATACAAGTTTATAATGGAAAAGAAAAATACAACTTACACAGGTGTATTATGAGGCTGAGCAAAAAAATGGAGAAAGAAGCATAAGGAACTGGGGACAACCTTTTTAAGCCTGGTGAAGAAAGCAACAGTTCCCAGCCTAAGCTGACCTTTTCCTGTTGTGTGTGGGAGATGTGATGAGGTGAGAAACTCTAGAAGTGCCTGCAGTCTGTCAGGTGAGCCACTGCATTATTCACATTGCCCAAGCAGTGTCATTTGTCTCGAGCTTCAAAGCAATTTGTGCACCTTTATTAGGGTTTAATAATAAACCCACAGGTGCCCCTCTGTTTGCCAGGATGGAATGAAGACTGCAGGGATAAAGGAAGGATGTACATGGCAGACACACAGGAAAAAGAAGATCAAAATCACACTCCAGAGGAAATATTTTCACTTCCCAGGAGGTTCAAAACACGGCTGTCAGTGTCTTGCCATGCCAAAAACACCTCCAAAGATAAACCTGATACTTAAGGTTGCCCACCTAGAACAAAAACTGGTAAAATATATCAATTGTGCCAGTGGATTACACCAAGAACAACCCGTGCAAAACCTCCTGCAAGCTTCTAGGAATTGTTTTAAAACAAGCTGGATGAGAAAACAGGCCAAAGGAAGAAGTAAATGACAGCTCTTGACAAGAATGTTTCTAGAAGACCAAAGGTAATGCTGTCTTTCACAGCCCTAAAATGATGAAAACCAATATAATGCAAAAAAACTCAAAACCAAACCAAAGAAACAAAAAAAAACCCCCACCCACCACCAAACAAACAAATCAAAAACCCAAACAAGAAACCAACCAAAACCCCACCAAAAAACCAAACCAGATCTGTTGATGTCTATTTGTACACAGATTTTGTTATGAGACAAGGAAAAATAAGAAAGAGCAGAGAATACACTCTTCAGAATAAGAAATGGAGAGATGTTTTGTTGCTTTACAAGAGGGCCATATTGGCCCAGTGAAGACAAATATTTTAAAGAAAACCTTTCTGTTGGATTTAAGTCAGAAGAAAAATTTTCCTCAGAAACAAGAAATAGACCTCAAGATGCAAAACTGACATCTGTTTTATTAAAATGCAGACCTCTTCAGGAGATTAAGCAATTCTGCATGGTCTCACACATCTAAGGATTCCTAGAGCAGGATTTGAATGGGAGATTGAAGTCAACTTGAGAACACAAATATAAAGTGGCTTCCATCCTTAGCACTTTCAGCTTTTTCTCTTTTGAGTATATGGAAACATCCACCGTAGAAATTTTGTTTCCAGTATTAATATCCCTATTAGAGTTGCAAATTTCATCAAAAATAATTTACAGGCTTAGCATGACAAGATGGGCTTTATCAGAAGAGCTTTCAACATATCAGTCTGAAAAACAGTCTTCCCACGAAGACAAAAGCACAGCAGTCACCACATTACTGAAAGTCTAAACATGAGCAAGTTAAAATGTATTTACATTTTAGTATTTACATTTAAACCAGAAAAAAGTATCACTCTGCTTGTCTAATGGCCCTTTCAAGCTTTAAACTCTACAATATTATAATTTTCTTTTCTTTTTCCCTCCCCCTCCTATCAGAGGCTTAAATGTAATGAAGATTAATTTGATTTAGTGGTCCTCTAGGAATTGGACAAACATAATTAATACATCAAGCTGAAAATTCAAACTTTTATTAATGGGCTCAACCAACTCCACAGGGACCCTCGAGTCTTTTAAAAAGTTAATCCTCATGTAACTGCTGTGGCTTCAAACACTGGGCTTTTCAGTGAGAACATGAAAAACTCCTTCCCCATCCAAAGGAAAACAAAGATGTGGTGATTCCCCACAAAGAATTAACAGAATAATAGCTGGACATATAGTGAAAAGGTTCTTTGTCTTGAAAGGCAGAAATGCATCTCCCTGCAGAAGAGATGGCTGTGTTAACTGGGGCACTGCTTATTCTGTTACACTAAATATTGCCTCAGGACCTCAACCAGCCATGGCATGGCAAGGCTCCGTGCCAATTTGTGAAGTTCCTCCAGAAGAATGGCACTCAGGCCAGGATCTCCAAGTTCTAAACCTTTCCTTGCAGGAGATAAATGTAGATGCAGGATGACTTTGGGTGCAGCAGCAGAACAAAGGTAAAGAATTCAGTTTGTGCCAGTCACCTTCTGCTTGAGGCTGAGGCAGCCCTTCCCTGAGAGAGGAAAAATCCCACTTACAGTGCAAAAATGTGTCTGCAGCAGCTCTAAGTTTTACCATCCATAGCATCCCTAAATTAACTCAGTAAATGTTTGCTTAGTAGGGATGCTGGGCCAGTGACCTCACAAGATGCCCCTGATACACCCCTGTGAAAGCAGGGAGATGGACACACTCTGTAGAACAAACAACATTGGAACAAATTCCCTGAGGAAAATTAGGCAGGAAGATGCTGTATTTATAGCAAGAGGAGTTCAAGTCACTTGGTTCCTTTTTTTGTTTGTTTGTTTAGCCACTCATTATTTATACTGATACTGGCAATCATGGGATGGCTGCAGAAGGGACCTAGAAAGTTTTCACCTCAATATGAAACTGGGAATTTAAATGCCGCCTCCTGTTGCAATCCTTGCCAAAGCTTTGTCCCCAGAGTGTTACAGATTTTCATAAGACTTCCACAAATAAAGACTGCAGGCAGTGGGGAAAAAAAAAAAAACCCAAAATCGGGCAAAGCAAAACACATTGGGCACAGATGGATTAGAAAAAGAAATACCTTATAACCAAGCTGTAAAAATGCTGCAGTAACAGGAAAATGAGAATATTATGTTTAATTTTCCTCTGAGAACTAAATATGTTTTGCATACAAAGCTTACTCAGAGACATAACAATTCACAGAATTAAAAACATGACATTTTTCAGCCTAATTATTTTCTAGGTACTTGAAGTGCGTTTTTTCTTTGCACTGCAACCACTCAATGCTGATACAACGAAGAGCCTGTCAGTCCTGTAAATCATATCTTTAAGTTCCAGTGAGACACGATTATGTGTTATTCAGGTTACATGTGCATCCTTCTTGACAGTATGAAAGCTGGCAATCCTCTAACCAGGCAAGAAAATAATTATTTTCCCATATATCAATGCTCAGACAGTTCCTAAAACCCTAACTTCAGCTTGGCATATTGGCTTTTTCAGAAATCTGCAAATCCTTGGTGATTTGACAGCTTCCAGTAGTATTTTCACAGTGAATTTCCTTGCAAAACCAGGGCTGAAAATTAAATTCCTCTGTCACAACCTAAAGGAGAACTTTTTGCCCCAGCTGGGCAGAGCACAGGGGCACAGCAGCAGAGGCAGGAGCTCTCTGGTGAGCTTTATGCCCAAACAAGAAAGAGAAGATTGATATCAAAGTGTCTGTACCTCTTATTTTTATCCACACTTTTCACTGCATGGTGTTCCAGCTTAAGCAAAACAGCAGGACAAGGAGGGAGCTTGGGCAAATGTTTCCCAGTGACTTTGCAGGAGGGAAGGCAAATATCTGTGGCCTTGCAGAGTTATCCTCAGGCAGTGCCCTGGGGGTATGGACTGTACCTGTCCTACCAAACTGGTTATTTGCATTCCAGTCAGGACTGAGAGGCAAAGCACCAACAACAGATTCCTAATTATAACTATGGAAAAATATCACCCCACTCCCAAGTGTCAAACATCACAAAAGAGAAGAAAAAAAAAAACAAAAAAAAGAACTGTGGTCATGCACAATAGCTCTCTCCTCCACCCCCAGGAAAGGCAGAAAGTTGACTACAAGCTTTGGTTTTTTTTAATGCTTTGGTTTTTTTTAAATACTCTTGCCTCTTCTTCAGGGAGATTTGCAGAGGAAACAAATTACCTACAGCTTTCAAGCTGGTAACAGAGCTGCTCTGCAAAAATATCTCAGCATCAAGGCTCAGGTCACCACCCTGAATTTCTTTGTATCTCTAGCCTTCAGCAAGTTCAACTTGTTTACCAAAACTGGCTCAAAAAAACCCCCACCAAACCCACAAGAAAACAAACCAAAAATAACCCTCAAAATCTATAGAGGAATATTCTCCCAGGGCAAAGGAGAATTGGCAGGGTTAGCTGAGAACTAAATTCTCTCCTGTGTTTCTTGGGGAAGGAGGGTGGGGGATAAGGGGGAAGAATCCTCACCTCACAATATCCTGGCAAATGGAAGATTCAGAGTTTTCCCCACCTCCTGAACCAGGAAAACGCCCTTCTACTTATCAAAAAGTCAAGGAAACACCCCCCACCATGAGCAGGACCCAGGGAAAGACCCATCTGGTCTTTATTTTTTACCCCAAAGGCAGCAGAGCCATCACTCAATGCCACAAACCAACGGATGATGAGAAGGAGGCAACGGGAAGCCAACGGCTGGAACTGAATAAGTAACAAAAATAAAATTACCAAAAAGCCTACAAAAGCTGAATGTGGCAAACCAGCAGGACTTGCCCATGCTGAGAAAGACTCTTTGAAGATTTTTTTTTGGGGACACATCTCAACCACACCTGCACGTGAGGTGCACCAAAAGCAGGGGTTGCCACCCCCTCCCAGCCCCTCTTCTCTCCCACCCAAATGTACTGCAGAATCTGAGACCCACCCACTGCTGCCTGCAAACAGCTCCCAGATGGTGCTAAACCCCTCAGCCAGACTGGAAAGAAACCCAAACATAATTCGATGCAGCTGCAAGCTCAGGGAGGCACTCAGCCCCTGCTCTGCTCCACTGAGTGCTCGGGGGCACCAGCAGGGTTGGATCACTGTCCCACCACAGAATGAGCGGTGAAACATCACCCAAAATAAGAGAGAATCTCTCACACAGAAGGAGAAAGAGAGGAGGCATCACATTCTTGCATGTGGGAGATGCTGGCTTCCTAAAAAATTTCTTTGGATAGGAGTTTGGCAAAAAAAAAAAAAAAAAAAAAAATAATTCAAAGGGGAGGGCATTATTCTCACTATATAATGTAAAAATATTTACACAATGGTTCCTTACATTTCATCCCCATGAAGATTTCCTTCTTTCCTTTAAGTCCATATGCAACCCCTCCTACTGTTACATTTTTAGGAAGGGGGCAATGAAAAAAGGAGATGTTTGAATTGGCCTGGACAAGGTCCAGCCTCCAGAGCACCAACTCTGAGGGTGAGCTCTTACCTTTCCCTCAGAAGGAACCAATGCCCAGGCAGGGCACAGGATGCCAGCTGCTTTATGGGCAAGATGAAGTGATTTCCAGCAGCCCAAACCCAGTGTCTGTCCAGCTGCCCACATTGTCATGCTCAGCTCCTGAAATGCCCCCTTCCCACAGGCAGGGCACTGCTGGAGACCAGCAGCTTGGACCAGACCCTCCATCACTGCCTATCAACACACTGGAAGCTCCAGGAGAGCATCTTCAGCTCCTCACTCAGCACAGAGTGAGGAGGAAATCACAGAAAGAGGCTGCAGCAAAGGCAGGCACAGACACAGGAGGGATTCCTTTTCCTCAGTACACCAGAGATGATGTTTTGATGGAGTTCACAGACCTAACACATTTGCAGAGAGAGCTGCTGGAAAGTTAAATGAAGTGTGCACACCTAAAAAAAGTCCCCAGTGGGATGTAGAGTTACCATAGCAACTTTCAAGGTCTGGGACAAACCAGATTTCTGATGCTCCACACTAACTCCAGCTGTGGGAACAACATGGACAAAGACCCCTACTGATACATTGCAATTTTAAGCCCCTGCAAAAAACCTACAAAAAGTAAGTAAAAATAGTTCAGTAAGGATCAGAAATGAATTTTTTTTTTCTAGGAGGCCAAGAGAAATCCTTGTGCACAACAGACATTCAGAAGCAAGAACAAAATGAGATGTGAGGGGAAAAAAAGTCATCAAGGAAAACAAGCCTCCATGAGCTTAAAACTGGACATTCAGCACACCTGCATTGTGTGAAAGCACATCCTTCAGGAATGTTATTTAAAATGAGAGTGGTAAAACTAATGCCTAGTGTTAGGCATTAAAGGCTGATCAGGTAAGAGCCTCCCTTAAAATTAAGAGGGCTTTGGGTCATTAGTTCATACAGGAAACGTGACTTTACTTGGAAGAGCCCTTTCATTCACTAATTAGTATTTGTACTTTAGCAAGAGAACACTTCAGTTTTAGTCTGAGCCAGTCCCACCACTGTGCTACAGGAATCAGTTTTGTTAATTGAGGCAGCATTCTCTTGCACAAACATGAGGCTGCAGAGTGATTGCTACAATGGGAATGGCTTCCCTTTATAAGCATCTCTGCAAATGCCCAACTTGGTTATTTATGCCATGTCCTTTAGAAATTTCTCATCCTTTTATTCAACTGATTCCTCATTTCCTTTTACTCAAACCTGATGTGAAGAGTTTCTGTTAATAATTCAGAAGCATCCTCATTTTACTGATGGATGAAATTGGATACTATTCCTTTAAATATGATTGCAATGATGAAGTGTAACACCAGCAAAAAAGCTGGCAAAGTTTGGTTTCCTTTGGGATAAATGGAAAAAAAATTATATCTTGTTACCATCACAGAAAACTGATGTTCCTGTAAATTATGACTCATTGAATATTTTGTTGTGCTACTAAATTTTTTTTCAAGGAATCTTAACAGCAGTTTTCTCTTCAGGAAGTTTAAGGGTTGCAAAACTTCCTTTTCCTCACAATATTATTATCTGTCAAGGAAAAGACTCCAGGCTGTTGCATGGGAGGTTGCTTTAAAAAGGCTGGTCTTTAGGCAGAGAGCAGCAGCTCTTAGTTTGGTTCAGAGAAATAAATGGGTTATTCAGAGGCAGGTATGGAAGTCACAAATCCACTGGTAAAATCTGGTCTGTCCTAACCATTCCCACCACCTTGAAAGTCACCTTTGCACTCTCTGTCAGCCTCAGACTGCTGGAATTTCTGCTGCAAGCTGAACTTTTTTTAAGAAAAAAGAAAAAAAGCTTAAAGATTAATTTATAACTGTAGTGTTTAAATTCTATTTATCAATTTCAGAGTGTATGTTCTCCACAGGTTGCAGAAATGTTAACCACTGACATAACTACGTGACAGATCAGAATCAAGACACACCCACAACTTGCTGAGAGATGGGGAGATTTTTTAAAAAATAAGAAAAAAAAATTGCAAATCACACTTTGTCAGGTCAGTTTTACAGCTTCTGCAATGCCAGTTGTACATTTTAGCACACCACGAGTCTCAGATGGTGAAGGCACTGGCAATCAAAGACTCCCCATCACAAGAAGCTCTGGGCTTGTGCTGAGGCATGGGGTGGGGGAAGAACAGGTAGGGGAAAATGCTCTCTGTACTGGAAATAATGAAGTGCAAAAACAATGAAGAAATTGCAATTTTTAGAGATTGACCCACAACAGCCCTGTAAAACCAGTCCCAGCTCCAGTCACCCAGGGACTCCTTTTGTCTTCCTGCTCTTTTAGTGACAATGTGCCAGCAGTGCTCACTTGTCCTGAAGGCTTCAGGTCCTTTAGGGATGGATGGAGGCTCATGGCCTTCACTCCCCAGGTCTGTGTTTTTAAGAATCATTTTGCACACCTTCAGTGAACCTGTGCACCCTCAAGAGCCACTACAGGAGCTTGGCTTTGAGTCCAGCTTTGCACCTGCTCTCTTAAAAGCCCCATTTCTCAAGTGCTCATTCCCCCTCCTCAAAAGGAACATTGCTAACTTTGGCTCCTCTTGAAAGAAAAATTTAATGTTTTCTGCAGCATAATCTTCACCTAAAGCTTTGTATCCTCCCATTAAACTTTGACCTTAAAGCTCATTATTTTATTGAATTATCAAAAAATGCCACAACTTGCTTTTAGCAACCTGTAGGCAAAGCTCCCCAAAGTCTCTTTGAGCTGCAAGGCACAGCTCTCAGCCCTGCTGTCCAGGCTCTGCTCACTGCAGTCACCCCTCCCTCTCCTCAAAGGAACAACACTTTAAATTGGAATGCTGGTGCCTCGTGTTTCATCCCCAGCAGATGAAGCAGCATATCCATTTCCAGCACTAATAAGTCTCAATGAGTAGTGACAGCTTCCAGTCATGCAGAAACATAGGCAGACTCAGATGTCACTCTCAAAATGGGAACTGATTTGAGAGGGAGCATCACAGTCAAATTGCCATAATAGACCTCTGCTTTTAAATGACTCATTAAAATCCAGGGCAAATCAAAGATCCTGATAGCACAAGGATTATTTAAAAAAAAAAAAAAAACCACCATATTTAATGTGTTAGCTAACATGGTAGAATCCTCAAGAAGATAAAGCAATTTTAGTTTCAAACAAAAGTACTCATCTTTGTGAGAAAGGACAACTTATTATTAATTCAAGATAAAATCACAGTACTGGAGGTGAGCCA
Organism: Chaetops frenatus; assembly: GCA_013400775.1. Classification (NCBI taxonomy): domain Eukaryota; kingdom Metazoa; phylum Chordata; class Aves; order Passeriformes; family Picathartidae; genus Chaetops; species Chaetops frenatus. Next base: position 409,726 of record VZTR01007894.1, on the reverse strand, counting down.
GTTTAATGTTTTCACAAGACTTAGCAGACTGAACCAAGATATAAGAAGAATCCCAGGGCTTTGCTAAAGAGGGATAAAAGCTACAAGCTCTGATTTCCTAAGTGGCTGCACTGATATTCCCCACTCCAGACCTCTGGTTGGTACCACTGTCACAGGCTCACCAGGTATCATCCCTGGGGGTTGAATTATCAGGGCATTTTGGGGTAGGAGTTTTGGCTTTCACTGACCAGTAGCTGCCAATGAGGTCTGCAGCCAGCACAGAAGACCTGGAGGCTGTAAAAATATATGGAAACAAACCTTCCATCCATACAGAGGATGCTATGAAAAACACAGGGGCCATCAGGAAGAAAATTAGAGGTGTTAATTTAATTTCCAATTTAGCTGTTGGCCTTTACAAGGGTAAGTCCAGCTGAAGCACTGAATGACAATAAACTGAAGAGCCTCATGGCTGGGCACCCTGGAAGCTGTCCTAGCTCTCAACAGTCAGATCCTGCAGTTTTTACTGGAAATTAAGCGAGCCCCCTACATCTCCATCCTGCTCATTTCCCAGTCAACAGCCTCCACTTGTTCATCTCCACCTCACTCAGCACTGCTGCTACACCCACCTCTACAATTCCTGTGCTCACCTGTGTGACAGCTCCTTCACAGCCTTGCAAGTGACAGGAAACTGTGACAGATTTCAAGAGGACAGCCCAGGCAAGTTTACAGTAACTTGCTTAGTTTTGTTTGAGGCAATACCAAGTAGTAAAATCGAGGATGAGCTGTCAAATGCAATTAATTAGAAATCCCAAATAGCCAACCTTGCACACAGGAGATCTCAGCTCTGTGGAAAATTAACAGCCCCAAAAGGAAGGTGTATGTAAGTCCTCAGGGTTCCTTCACTGGGGTGCAGGAAGCAGCCAAAGGATGTTATCCATCATTAAGCACCCACATCAATTCCGAATTTCCACCTCTCTTCTGAACCTAGAAACAGAGTAAAATCAGAGTCAGATCAAACAGGGAACTGCAGCACTTTCTGCCTCTCTTCACTCTACAGTCCAAAGACAGTAACATTTTGAGATTTCTTTGTAGTACTACCCCAGTGACAAACCAATGAGATAATGTAATTCCTGAGCACTGCAGAAGAACATTAAGGAACATAAAGAGAGACAAAAGAGACCATTAAGTTGGTTGAGATTCTCTCTCTCTCCTTTTCTAAAAAACATCTTCTCATCTCAGATAAACAGAGGGTTTCTCTTAGTTTATTTGCTTTTATGTCTGGAGTTAGACATTGCCCAGCAGAGTTTTCATGAAAACATCATGCTTGTTTAAAATAGCACACACTTCAAATAAAAGATGTGTCCCACAGTAAGATGAGGACAGAAAAAAAATACCAAGAATGGTGACAAATTCTTTTAAATTGTTTCCAAATTATTTAAGTTTCTTTTTAAAAACCAAGCACACAAATTATTTTGGGGTTTGCTTTGTTTTTTTGTCGTGGGTTGTTTTTTTAATTTTAGCTTTTTGAGCCTCAACCTCAAGATCATTAAACAGGCAGACAGACAATTTGTTCTATTAATATCAATGGAAAAAACAAGTACTTATAGATCAAGGTTCTGATGCTGCAGAACCCCTCTCACCCACAGCTGAATAACTCACAATCATCACTACCAATCTTTATCCCTGAGCTGAAAAATGCCTTCAAACTCATCAAGGTAAGTTTTAGGCAATTCTTGATTAGTTTTCCTGCCTTTTTTTTTTTTTTTCTGTCACAGCAACAGCTGAATGCATTTCTAGGAGTTCTAGGGGGAATGTGTGTCCAGAGTGGAGAGTGTACAATTGGATCAGGAATACTAATCACACATGGTTTCTAATTAGAGTGTGCAGTATCACCACCCCAATGCCTATTAAAAAAAAAAAAAAAAAAAAAAAAAAGTACAACAGAACCCCAAGCTCCAGATCTGCATCATTTTTAAGGTCAGTTGGTCCCTGAAGGCACATGTCTATTACAGGGCAAGAAGAGGGGAATAACTGGAAGTCTCTGTTGTTTTATGTCACCGTGGCAAGAACACTGCCCCAGAACATTTCCTCATTACTGGAAGCAAGAGTCCCATGCAGGGAGAGCATAAAGAGCAAGGTCATCTGTAAAATTACCATGTACTTTTCTTTCCATCCTAAAGAAGTCACTGCACTAAAGCTCTACAAGGAAGCCTTAAAGAACAAGGATGACTTAACATTGCTTGTGACACATTCCCACAAAAATCCAATTTTTGGACTCAATTTACTAAATTGCCTGTAGGGACACCTGCAAATGTTGTTTGATAGAAGCCACGAGGAAGATGTGACAATACTGAAAAAGCATGTTAGTGCTGGCATCACTGGAATTAGTAGCACAGCATGCACCTGGACATCCCAGGGTCTGCACAACACCAGTCCCACCTTCTAGGAGGCAGGGAGGGCAAAAATCTCCCCCAAAAGTCAAAGAGAACCTAAACAAGAACCTCCCCAGCCCTCCCATGGATTCCCCACACGGGGCCATAGAGCCTTTAACTCCTGGGAACTGCTGTGCAAAGAAATGCCTCAGTCTGCAAGGTGAGCAAAACCTGATTACACAGACAGGGACACAGGGGTTCAGAAAGTGAGGGCAGTTGACACCATTTATCCAGTGAAGCATAAAGGACACAAGTGGAGACTCCAGGATCCCCTGCTTTTAGACTATGAAGCTTTTGGGGAAAAGGTGTGTGTCTAGATGAGGAAACCTGGATTGCATCTGCTATGTGTATATATATTATATATGTATATATACATACACACACAAAAAAACCCAGCATCTACATCCTGGCAGTCATATAATTCACACACACAGAACCACTAAAAATTCACTAATGCACTTAGTGAAAAATGCCAGTGTTTGCCAGGGGCAGGTAGTTTAAATTACTGTGTCTATCTTCCTCTGAGAGGAAAGCCAAGGAAACTTGATTAATATTTTTCTACCAGAAATAGAAGGGCAGGAACTCTCCTCCTTCATACACTCCGGAGGTCGAGCTAGATGATGTAATGACCTCTTGTGGGTTTAAACAGGTTTTATAGATTATCTGACTTAAAAATAGACACAGTGTTTAAATAATAACATTCTCCTGAAACTGAGTGCCTGGTACAAGAAGCCTCCAGTCACTGGCTAAGGTCTGGAGGGACTACGGTTTGTAATAACCCAAAGGGAAGATCCTGAGTAGATATTCCAGAATTTAATAGCACTGACTCTCTCCACCTGAAAAGCAAATGACATATGCTCTCTTCTGCACAGGCTGCTTTGGCTAGGTGCAGATTTCCATACAAGCTTGCAGATGGAGGCTGTGCCTGTAGAGCAGAACCATACCCAGGGTTTGGGCACTGCCACAGCAGCGAGGACCCCCATCCTCAGCCAAGAGGCACAAAGGCCACCGTGTCCCATGCAGCTGGAGCCTGGGTCTGGCTCAGTGCAATTGTTCCAGGTCAGCTACACCCCTGTGGAACTTGTCACAAGCACAACAACAACAACAACACAGCAAACCTCACCAACTTCTCCTGGAAGTCCACTGGGTACCACTTCATTCCTTGAGCTGCCGAGTGCACGAGCAGTGGGAAGCAGATTACTTTGCTCCTGTGTTTTGACAACAGCAATTTCATCTCATTTATGATGATAATGCATAAGGCACCCTCAAATGCAGTGCAGAATCTCTTGTGAAAACAGTTACAGTCTAGTGGAGCAGGGTCTCACTGAGGCACAGCATTAATGCCTTGGCAGTCAGGGAACAAGACAAAGGCTGTGTGCAAATGAAGGGTCAGCAAGGTCTCAACACACACATTTCCTTGCACTTAAAATGGGCAAGGAGTAGAGCTTATTAAATCAGCCTTCCAGATGATGCTTTAAAATTATAGCCCCCAAGGTAGGTTTTTTTGTACTTCAAAAGGTAGTTATCATATTACTGTATGTTACAGTCTGGGATAACAGAAAAATACATTCCTATCTAATTGTTCTACCACTGTATACAGGGAGCATAAAATAGTTGCTCTTTCCCACAGCTGTCAAAAACCCCCAGACTTTTTATTCACAATGAGGTGTCACCAGTCTCACACAATAAAGAGAGAACAGCTCTAATACAATGCTATGAATTGTCTTCCACTTGGCTACTGAAAATATTTGGAGCAGTAACCTTTTCTGAACCTACCATTCAGCGTTTGGGTTGTCTCCATGTGTGCCCCAGGGTTGTATTGCCTGCCTCTGTGTGTTTAAAGGGCTTCTACTTCTATGCAGAACAACTTTGTGGTTGTACATTTTATGGTTGTTTTAAAAGTAAGATTTGCCTAAAACTTGAAAAAAAAAAAAAAAAAGGGCTGGGGCCTTTTTGTCTTGATATTTAATAATGTTCAAAGCTGTCTGAAAATTTGCTTACACATAATCATCAAGGACTGAATAAGTTCCCTGCTTTGCATCCTCTCTGTTTTCAAAGTCCTTGCAGTAAAGCCACTATGAAATCATGACACCCATGATCCAGATTTGTGTGATCTCTCTAATGCCTCAACTCAGGTCTTCATAAGTAGAACTGATCCAGAAGCTGTTGGGAAACATCCCTTACAATTAAAACCAGCATTTTACTAAATATTAAAATATGATTAGAGACTGATTACTTGCTATAGGTAGTTTGACAGCCCAACTTAATAAATTGGAACCTCCTAAAGCCCACTAGAAATTTCTGCCAATGCTCAAACCAAGAACTCATAACAATTAAGGATGCTGAAAGAACACACAGAAGATGTTGCATTCTTCCAAATTTTTCCATCTTATCTCAGATGTTTACAGCAAAAAGAACAGAGATGTTTTCTTCAAACCACAGTTTTTATCAATCCTCTCCAGCATTCAAGCAGCACAATATTCTTCTTTTAATGCGACCAAATAACCTCCTCTGCACCTCAGGAGATGTTTGCAAAATAATTGTTCCCCCTCACTGCTCCTTTGTTATTACTCTGTTTTTTCCACACTCTTATTACTTCAGGCAGAAATAACTTAGAGATATTATCATCAATTTACCAAAACAGAATTCCCCTGAATTTATTTTCTTTTAAGTTAGCCTTTTACAATTAAATTGTGTATTAGAGCTGAATCTAATGGTTTTCAACCTGGCTGAAACTGATTGGCTCACTAAGTCTACAGTTTAATTCTTCCCCCTCTCTCATTTTGCTAACTAGAAGAGAAATGAATCTACCTTCAAGCCTGTTGGAATCAATCTTCTTTTCTCTTTCTCACAATTTATAAGCCAGAGGCTTAAAAAGTGTTCATATCCGCTTTTAACAAGCTGGTTATGTGAGATAAGCACAAGAACATTAATAAAAATAGCTCAGCTTTAAGTCATGAACGTTTTACAAAAGCAGACCTTAGAAAACACAAATTGTGAAGGCTAATTGTGATTTATACCATGTTACTTTGCCTATACTACCAATGATCAATCATCTCTGAAAGATCCCTTCTTTTACATGCCAGAGTCACGAATGCAAATGCTGCCAGCTCATTCCTAATCAGGGGGACACTGCACAGCACAGACAGCCCCCAGTTACTCCTGGGACCTCCAAACACTACTGAATAAAGGGTTTATTCTTTTCCAATTATGCACTTTTACTTTATTACTATTATTATTATTAAGTTTTTTAAAAAAGTCCTTCACAAATATTTCATAGCTGTGCCACACACTGTATTTCAGTCTGGTCTACACCATCACTTTGCCATCACCCTCAGTGTCTCCTGAGCTCACAAAAACTGTATTTAGACAACAGCAATACAACCACTGGCACTGAAACTTTTATTACTTCAATTACAACAAAGCATCTGGTGGTAATAATAACACTACTTAGCATTTATATGCTGCTTTATATCTTCAAAAGCCTGTATAAATATTTGTTAATTAAGCCTCACAAAACTCCTGAGAGTCAGATACGGTTTTTGTTTATAAATAGGAAAACTGAGCCAGAGACAAAACAGCTGCTTCCAAAATCGAGATTTTTAGATTATTTTTGAAAAAGGGAATGGAGATGTCTGGACAATAATTTTCAGGGTTATAAAAGGACAGCTTAAAATACTCAAAGAACCCAATGGGATATAAACTCTCATGCTCTAAGCATCCACCTCCTCCAAAAAAATCAGTTCTGTCCCTGGGAAGACACAGCTCCCTGCTGCCAGCTCTCCTAAGCCACTTGCATGTCAACATTCAGCTTTCATACAAAAAGTGAGAAAAACTGTAGATTCTAAGTAGAAAAGAACTAATTCCACCACGTATCCAAGGCACTTCTGAGAATATCTTCCATCCATATTCAGTAAGACTGTTTATTGAACAGACTTTCTGGATGTGTATTAGACACCTCACTCACAGAGGGGAAACAAATGCCTACACAGACTCTAACACCTCCCAGTCAGGTCTTGAGCTCTAGAATTGCAGGATGAGAGCTTCAAATTATTGCCTTGGCAAAGCACACTGCATCATGGGGAAGACATGACTTAGCCCACAAAGACTTGACTGCCCACATAATTTCACATCCAACATTTCCCACTGAGAACTGTGGATCTGACATGCTTTAGAGGAGACACTGGAATAAAGCCTTAATGACACAAAAGGAGAAAAAGAGTTGAGGTTTGAGTATGCAAAAGCTTTGCTGCAAGAAGTGTCATGAAGCTGAACACGGAGCACTGTGTGAAACTGAAGAGTGAAGCAAAACAAAAAGGGTGGGGAGAACGTAGGGGTTAAATGAAGAAACAGATGGGAAAAATGGACAACTCAAGAGTAGGATGGATAAGAATAGGGAAGATGGTGGAGAAACAAGGCTCAGGGAAGTGGAGAAGGAAGGAAAACAAGAGGAGCTCACCCAGGGGCTGGGCTGAGCAGGGAGAGGTGAGAGCACAGCTGAGGGCAGGGCTCACAGGGCAGCAGCAGCAGCACTGGAGCCCAAAGCCACCAGGAGAAGGGACACTGAGAGTGCCCTGGAGAAGCTGTGCCTGTTTCCTGGCAGAGGCAGGACATTTGTCACCCGGGGGTGACTCACCTAAGAGACACAAAGGTACAAAGTCCAGATTCCTTGTGCTGTCCTGCCCTCCCCGAGTGAGATAGCACCAGGAGGCTAATTACCAGTTAGCCTGGATTTATTAGCCCTAACGAAGTTTGCTGCTAAAACAGAAACAGATCCCATTCTCTACCTCCCAGCCCTCTGCCCTGGTCAAGGATTTATCCCTGAATACAGGAAGAGAAGGAAACAGAAAGATGAAACATTACACTAAGGGTTGCAGGAAGAATTGCAAAGCAATAAATAATGCCTGAAGTGGAGCAGAGAATAAATAATTGCACTTTGGGAAAAGCGAGTCTGAGATGACATTGAAGGGAAAGAAGGAAACACGTGTGTTCAATGCACAGCCAGCCAGCCAATCCTGAATGTGAAACACAGCTCCATGTTTTTATCTCCAGCTGAAGGCAGAGCAATGCACTCACTGCCTTCAGCTGGAGATAAAAACATGGAGCTGTGTTGTGCAAAGCTGAAAATTACTTTAGAGGCACGAGTAGAAATGGTTGACTTTTCCATGCCATCGTTAAAGTGGCATCAAGAAGATCATCAAGCTGAATTTTATTGCCACATGATATCACAAACTCCTCATGATGTAACTCAATTTCCTTGCATTATCCTTGCCAGATCATTGAGTTCTCTGTGTATCTGAGTGCATAACACAATGTACAACACGAATGTGTTACTCTCTGTGCAAAGGTCTCACATTCACATGCTCTGAGTAACAGAACTGTGCATTCAAAAAGATTTTTATGATGTACACTGGGATTCTCACAGGCATTGACCTCTTGAGCAAATCCCTGCATTAACCAGATGCCTAACACCCTGAAACACCAAGTGTCTTTCTAAACCCTTAAGGAGTAGGGAAAAAACCAAAGCTTGCTCCAGGCTAATTACTTCAAATTATATTTTACACTGGAAACAAAGAGATCTTTGTCTCGGGAAATAGAAGACTACACCTCAGACACACTGTGGAAACAAATATAAACATCAGTGGCCACGGAAGAAGGAAGAGTACATCAGAAGGAAGAGCAAAGTCCTCAGTTTTCATGAAAGGAGCATTCAGAGGGATGAATTAAGCCCTCTCAACCACTCCAGAATGAAGGAACGTGTTCATTAACCGAAGTTCACATTTCAGGTGAGAGACAATTCACTGGGACCTTTAAAGGAACAAATCACAGCAACATCAAGGTCTAAAGTACCTAAAGCCAAAACACGGACAAAACTGAGGTAATCTTGTATCTCACCAGGTGTCTGCAAGTATTGAGGAGCAAATGAACTTCTGCGAGCTCACGTATTTCTCACGTTTCTTAGAACAGGGTTTAAGCAGCTGTTTTGGGGAGGGGGTGTTAAATACCTTTCCCTAATGGGTGTGGGCCTATCTAATGAACAACAAGCAGGTGCTGCAAACAGCTCCTCCTCACTGTCAGCTCCTCTCTGCACTCCAGACAACTTCTGGAAGGCGAGTGGGAGGAGAAGGAAGTGCTGATGGCAGAAGCAGCAATCCTAGTGCATGATTTTCTACTTGGTCAAACCTTTGAAAATGCTTTTACATACAGGAACAGAAATCAAAGTAATAAATACAAATCCCCCAGGAGTCACCTCTTTATTTTCCACTTACAAACACTGCTGAGCTACAGACAGCAAGAGAAACTCTTGTAGTAGATTTAGGCTAAAGCATCCAGCAGCTACAGCAAACTCCAAGAACCAGCTCTGGCAGCTTCACATTTAAGTCAGCTGAGCACAGCTCCCCTGCACTCATGAAAAGCTTGAAAGAAATCAGGTGTTCCCTTACCTGCAGGGGTAATCTGTAAAATCCAGAAAATCCATAAACAGTTTGGATTATTAAAAGACAAATCCTCTCTCTCATGTAAAACCAATGCATTCTTGAAAAGAAAAATAAAACAAACTAAAAAAAAACAAAACAAACAAACAAAAACAAAACAAAATCAATAATGAAACAAAACAACAAAAAGACCAAAAAATTCCAAACAACCAAGTTAGCTGTATGAAGCCTTTGTAAGGTACTGGACATTCATAACACCTACCTTCACTCAACAGATACAGTTCTTAAAACTATTACTTTTTACTAGATATTCTGTTGATTTTCACAGTATTCTAGGAGAATAGGTTCATCATTTTTGTCTTTATACTGGTGGGTTTTTTTGCTATTCTTTTTTCCTCTGTAGCTTTATAAAGAACCTAGCAATTTCCATGGCTGGACAAAGTGACAACACGAGTGAGGCTTTAAGAACAAAAGGCAAGCAGAATCCCCTGTCACAGCACCAGAGTAATGAAGATGCCTGTCATGCATCAGAAAGCTACACAACAGAAAATCCCACATTTCATTGATAACTTCATGGAAAATACCAACTCTGCATATTTCAGGCTAGAGACATCTGCTAACTTTGTCTATTCAGGGTGCACCAGGTTGCTGAAGTCTATTGATAAAAAGACAAAGGTAATAAATGCAAGGAAAGTAATTTGTAATTTGCTATTTCCATGTCAGATCTTAACCCTGTGGAGATTCACAGCATGCCTAACTTTAATTACCGAGACAGAGGCACAGAGAGGGAAGGGAAAAAAAGCCTGGAAGCGTTCAAGTAGTAGCAATTCAAGGCCCTGAGTTGGCTAATATTTAAAAAGTTACTAAAACTGACGTTACAATCCAAAGCGTGTCAGTGATTGCAGGCTCACGGCCACAGCTCAAAATGAAACAGATCTTGAAAAGCTCATGCTAACAACATTTCCATTCGTGATTCATTTTTTAACCCCCAGTGTCAATGACACAAAATTAGGAGGAGAAAACAATGAAAGAAGTCCCTCCTCACAAAACAGATGTGAAGGTTGCTTCTTCCCACACCACGCTGGTCTTTCCAGGAAGGCTGAGAATAAATAACCTTGCTCAGGGAACAAAAGCAGAATTACACAGGATCCCCAACTATCCATAGCTGTAAAAGACACCTTGTCTTAACATTCCGTTTCAATGACTGCGGAGCATTGTTTTATAAACAGTTTTGCAAACGTTTTCTACACACGCCCAAAACAACGTCACTGACCTAGGTGAAAATTTCAATGACTTTAGACCTAAATTCCTCTACAGACACAGCAGGGAGAAACACCATGGTCACTCACTCAGGGTTGCACTAACAGCTGAGGTTCATGGCAAAACGAAGTTCCGATGACAGCCATCACCTAAACTTGGAATTCAGGGTGGAAAACTGAAATTCCTCGGTATCAGAGTTAAATCAAAGGCTGTACACAACAGAATGTCGTTGTTTTGGATGAATAAATTGGCGGACGAATCAGAGTCCAACTCTGGAGTTAAGATAAAATGGCACCAGCTACACCCCTCCCCAAAAGCAGGAATTCTAGTTTCTTCTAGATTGAAGCATTTAATAGCAGGGAAAAAAAAAATAGAGAACTAGCACTGAAAACAGGAAATGAGCCTCTTATATATTGAATTTTCACACTGAAAAATATACTTTGAATGGAGATAAAGGAATCAGGCCACACATGCTGCACCATAAGCAGCACAGCTCCAAAGTGTTAAATATCTTTTCTTTCTGGCCACCAGCCCCAGAGCAGAGAGAGGAGTCTTGAGGCGTCACAGACCAAAGGGCCTCCTTTTTGTGTCTGGCATAGCCAAAAGCTGCATCTTTGAAAAAAATCTTGTGCCACTGACCAGTCATTCACTCTACGAGAAGAGAGGAAGGAATTGTAACCAGGGGTATAAGAGCAACAAGTGCTACACACTGAAAATAAAGTTAGAAGGCACTTTATTAGCTCGATCTTTGTCATGTGGACTTCAAGTGTTCTCTTATCTCCCCAGAGTAACTGAAGAGTTCTTATATGTTTAATCTATTTTGACCCTTGGGGCTTCAATTATTTGACTTCAGACGTTAGATTTTAATAAGCTGTCACCCACAGGGGAAAAAAATGCCATAGTTAATGTGACTGATTTGCCATTTACAGCTGGACTATGGGCAGGAAAAAGAAAATCAACCATATTTCAAGAATTTACTCGTCACCAAGTGGAAAACTTCAGTATTTTTTTTCCATCTGTGCATTTACAGCAGAAGTAACTTTAGCTTTATCTTGCCCTCTCTATTACTGCTGTACATAACTAGCACCTAATCATTGCTGGGTGTTGCTGCTCGTGGGGTGTTACCCTCCCTCCAAATAAATCTAACGGGACGCTTTGTCTGCTTTCAAAATTCCAGAATCACTCGGAAAGGTGCATTTCGAGCTACGAAAAGGCGTAACTCAACACTGCAGCCCCCCACGAGTGTGTGACAGCACCAGCCAGCTGGACAACTCGCGTCCCAAAGCCACTTCCACGTCCACGGAGCCTCCCCAGTAAAAGCAAGCAGCCGGCAGAAGCTGCTCCCCTGGGAGCCTCGGGCGCAGCATCTCGTTACCCCCGCGCTGATAATGCCACGCTCCCTGCGAACCGGGAGCGGATCCGGGGCCGCCCCCTCGCACCTCTCCCTGAGACAAAACCACCAACTCACGGCAAGCCCGGCCCCAGGAGAGGTTTCTTCTCCTCAGAGGGCAGGGGCTCCAGTGTTCCCTCGGGTGTTCCAGGCAAAGGAGACCGGCCACACAATGCTGATTAAGTATTTCCAGTTGCTAACAACAAAAACGGTCATTTTTATGTTCTCCCACGTAAGCAAATTTTGTAGCTGACACAGAGAGGTTGCACAATCACAAACGAGAAGAAAGGCTGTCAATAGGAAGGGAGGAGGACCACATTTTTGATGATGAAGGAGAGGTGTAATTAAAACATGATCTACGCTGCAAAGGCACGCGAGACCCACCATTCGGTTAATATTTCAGCAGGCACAATGCACAGGAGCAACACTTCTGCCTTCAGTGCTTCACCTCGAGTAAACAAAGCAGGCTCCACCAAAGGACACACCACTCTGGAGGGTACAAGATTCGTGAGCCAAGGCAAAGCACAATTTCTGAGTGGGAGGATTGGTTCTCAAGCAACAATCCTTGAGAGAAACCCGTTCCACCCTTTCTTCTGTTGCCTGCTACTCTGCGGCTTGAAACTGTGGTTTGGTGGTGGCTGCAACATCTCGCTGTTCGTGGATGCGATGCCGCCCTACTGAGGTCACTGGCGGGCAGGAGCACCTTAGATTATTCCTCAAAATGCCACCACCCTGTTTTCCAAGGCGTGCCCAGGTCACTTGCACGCTGGCAACGCACAGGGGAGTCACGGCCATGAGAGGGGCAGAAGGAGCAAAACCACCAGGGAAAGTTACCAGAGAGAATGAAAGGGCTGAACAGCAGGGGACAGCGAGCACCAAACAAACGCGGGCGTGCAACAGGATTATCCCACCCGAAACCTGCCCTTCGGCCGCTACCATGAGACGGAACAGCCAGGTGAACCACCAGAAAAATAAAATACCCCAGAGTAAGGACTGAAAGCCAAGTCACCTGGCAGACGGTGAGGCAGGAGGAGGGCAGCGGCACGGATGGTGCCCTCCTCGGGCAGCTGCGAGCAGGTGTGGCGGTACCGCAGCGGCAGCAGGAGAGCACACGGACACACAGACACACCTACACGGACACACAGACACACCTACATGGACACACAGACACACCTACACGGACACACGGACACACAGACACGGACACGGGGGCTTGGCGGGTGGACAGCCGGGCGGGGGAACGGCTGCAGCAGCGAGAGCCCCAAGCTCAGCCCCGGGGGGGGAGGACTCCTCAGCCCCCTGACCGAGTTTAGGCGGCGGCAGCGCCCAGGGCACCGGGGAGAGGCCCGGGGCAGCGCCCCACAAACCCGCCGTGGGGCGGCTTTTGGGGTGGCGGAACAACGCTGGGTCTCGACGCCCGGGGGAAAACCCCATCCCGCCCCGATAGCCCCTTACCTTGCCCCGAGTGCTGCTCCCGGCCCGGGGGGCGGCGGTGGCCGCGG
>VZTR01007894.1:367684-393326 GCA_013400775.1 Chaetops frenatus | reverse complement strand
CTGCCCTGCAGGTGAGCCCATCCTGCCCTGCAGGTGAGCCCCCTCTGCCCTGCAGGTGAGCCCGTCCTGCCCTCCAGGTGAGCCCCCTCTGCCCTCCAGGTGAGCCAGCCCTGCCGGGAAGGCCCAGCGTGAGGAACAAACCTGCGGCTCCCCGGAGAGCACCTCCGACCAGCCCCTGCTGAGAACAGGCGGGCAAGGGTTCGGCTCGTACGGTGTCAGCTGCAGCCAGCCCGGGGACTCAAGATGAGCTGCTGATACTGGAATTTCCACTCGCGTTGAAAGCAGACACCGCCGTACCCGTAGGGTTTTCGGGAGAAAAATATGCCAGGCAAGCCTGGTTCTTCTATTGATCTTAAGGCACGTGCAGCTCAGGGAGAAACAGCAGAATTGCTCCTGATTTAGGTCATAAAAATGCAAGATAAACCCAGAGGAATCCACAGCAAATGGGAGAAACAAAAGGGAGTGGCTTTTGGTCAATGCTGTGAAAAACAACATATTGAAAATACAGAAAGTATTTATTTGCTGCTTAAATCAAATTCTAGAATACATTTTGCATCATAACTCAATATGGTGCTATCTATAAAACTATGCAGGTAAAGGGATTTGAAGAATAACCATAGAGATTCTTCTAGTCCCAAAGTAATGTGTAATTTGATTGGGAGTTTCTTTTGGGGTTTTAAAATATCCTGCTTAAATATGTCACCCTTTGTGTCATAAATATGTGTATAATTATATTTAGACCATTTTTAGAAGACACTAAGAGAATGTGATTAATTGTTCTAAATTCAGATTTATGTTTGAGTAGCAAATCTATGGATAACCTAATGACCTCAAAATTTGTGGGGTCTAAACATTTTCAGGACCATTCTACAGACTTCTGCATTAATTAAGAAGCTGGGGTCTGCTACACAAAAATTACCTTTGGGCAAACCTTCTAATGTGTCTGGGTTTGATTCCCCTGCCCAGACAAAGAAAAAAGAATATTAGAAGATTATTAAAAGGCCTCCTCTCTCCCCATTAGTCAATTCCTTTATTGAGAAGCTTGTGCTTAGTTGGTTAATATGATATTACATAAACTACTTGCAGTGTCTGGAATCACCTTTCCAAGGAAGGTTGGTTCAGGCAAACAAAATAAAGCAGACCAGAGAGCTGCCTACAATCCAAATGTGAAAAAGAAGGAGGAACTCAGTATTTAATCCTCACAGAAACTGAACTCCAGACTCAGCTCTGAACCAGAGGGAAAATGTCTGGGCTGCTCCTGGCTGACTCATACCCTCTATCCCAGGTACAGAGCCAAAGCAGCACAAAGAATTCCCAGGAGCCTCATTCCACACAAGAAATGACTCTTCAGAAGGGCTCGGGGGTATGGCAGGGAATATATCAGGTGAGAGTGAGGTGCCTGTCAGGGAGCAGGCATGGAACTCCATGGAGGCTCCCAGTGACTCTGACAGATGAAACTGCCTCAGATTTCTCTCATGAGTCACTTTGCCCAAGTTCTAATCAGGGAGCACTCGGTGCAGCAGGAAAGTTTGGTGCTGTCACAGAAAGGAAACACTCAGCTGTTGGTTCATGGTCCTTGTGGTGCCTGCATTGCCAAGCCAGAGAACATGGAGTGACATCTCCTCTCTGTTTTACATTATTTGGAGTTTGCATCAGGAAATGTCCACCTTGCCCATTTGTCCCTTAGTCTGGCTGCTAGGGGTTTACAGATTTTTATTCCTTGTTCCTAATTATTTTTACAGCCATGAGGGAGATTATTTGGCTGAGCTGACTGAGATAAATGAACCAACTCTTCATCCTGAGCACAAAACTCTTCAGCCTGAAGCTGCCTCCACTGATGAGTTAAAAACTTGCCATCCAGCTGTTGCAACTCCTAATGCATCAATTACAAACCATGTAATTTATGACTAGGGCTGAAGCTGAATGTGTGATGATAAAAAGCCTTGCAGTAAGACAAGGGCTCTGTGTCATTATGAATTCTCTGGCAGTTCTTCCTGCACGATCCTGGGTGGGTTGCAATCAGCCAGTGAAGCAAAGCAGAGGACCTTTCTCCCTCTGGAGCCATGGGGAGTGTTGCCATTTATTTCAGAAGGAATAGAATCATCCCCAAACCCTTAATTTGTGCATTATTTACTCTCTGTACTGAGAGCTGGTTGGCTGACACTTGGATTTGGAAGTCAAAGACTCTCTCCTGAAAGAAACCTGAGGTGCAAGAAACCTTTGCCATAATTTGGGCAAAGCTCAGCACGTTTGTGATTGCTGGAGTTTGATCTGTCACCTCTCAAGAGCTACACTGTGTTTGATGAATGAGACTCTAATTGAATTCAAGCAAGTAAATTGCAGGTTACAAAGCAAACTGAAATGTTCTTATGCATTTTGATGCTTCCACGTTCCCATCTTACAGAGACAAAAAAGAAACAATACACAGACAATCAGTCATTTTATATCCACGCTCTGCTTTTTATAGGGAAGCATGACAGGTGTGTTTTATTACAATTGGATGTTTATTGATAGAGAAATACAGCATTAAACCTCAGATATTTCTTTTTCTTATATTTCATATTCATAAGAAAAGAAAGAGGGCGGGCACAAAAAAAATGTGTAACTACTAGAAACAAAATAATTTGTTTTGACAGAATTTTGGTTTTTCTTTTCTCTTCTAGGGTTTTGAACTCCTCTGTTGGAGGGGGAACAGTCTTAACCATGTGGCTCATCCCAGAGCCTTCAGAGTTCTTGAGCCAAGCATCTAAGATCAATACATTTCTTTAATAATCACAAGGTGTTGATGAAAAAGATGCTGATATTTTTATTTGGATTTGGGGTTCATAGATTTCATGTTTTCTAGCAGAAATGTCAGAGGGAGAGGCTTTATTCTTGTAACAAATGACAAGGATTTGAGGCATTCACAAGATGAAGTTAAGCTTCTGAGAAACATATCAAATACCATTACCACAACAATAAAATCATTAGATTGAGCAGAATTACTTTATAAACTTTTTTTTTTTTCTGCTGAACTTTAATTTTGAAAATAATTGTCCTTGTTCCTGTTTTTAAAGACAGAAGGGCCTTGTTCAACTGTCCAAGCTGATTAGAGAATGTGCTGGTCACCTGAAATTCGGCATTTGCATACACTTGCTTAGTTCTGATTGAATAATTACTTCATTAGCTGAGGGAACTAATTAATAATGCTGATATCAATTTTTTGGTTACATAGTTTTTGCCCTCAGACCTCAGAACTGCCTCACAAACTCCATCAGCCTCAACAAGCTTTTCTTTCCCACAGAAGGTGCCCATGAGACAGATTAATTTCCATCCAGTTTTCAGATAAACACATGCAATGTCCAAGCTCACAATTGCTCCAGTCTCTGACAGATGTGGCAGGTCCACAGCTGCATTTCTTCATTTTGCCTTAAGGCACCCCAGTCCCCATGGCAATATCAGCATTTGAAACACACAATGTACCAAGACAAACAGGGCCTTCCCTGAGCTTGTTACCAGTAAGAAACACCTAACAATAATTAAAAGGGAGGCTAAACCCTATACTTGTTATGATCATCAATCAGCCAGTGATGGATTTCATACTAAGGTGGTCACAACTACCTGCTCAGGTATCCTGGGGCAAGGAGAAGTCACCTACCAGAGCACATCTTCTGCTTTCTTGAACAGAAATGGCTGGGGCATGGAAAAAGGACTCGGGAAAACTCCTGTTTGGAGGTCACTGCCTTCTACCAGAGCTGGATGATTGAGAGGTCTTTGAGAGCTCCATGCCTTAAGGGCTATGCTACCATCAGCTTGTTCAGCTGAACCTAATTTCCCCTTAGTTCTAGAGCTGAGCACAATCACATGACAGAATCATATGTTATAGCCATATGGCATAATAATTTTTATACAGATAGCAGCACCAAGCTGATAGTCTGTGTATTCTGACATATTTATAGCCCTGCAGTAATGATGCAAGAGGACAGCAGCGGCCTCCAGAGCTGGGACATGAGATGCAGTCCAGTGAAGTACAGGCACAGGATGATACTAAAGATTTCAGGCTTATAAACCATTCACCCTGGTGACTGAGCCAGGCAGAGCTTATTTTATATTAATTAGGATAATTTGGAGTGTGAATATTTGTGTATTCTCACTGTGCTAAAACTAATTAACTGTGTGTTGTGTATTAGCAAACATGTTAAGATTTTAATTAGACTAAAAAAATCCTTGGCTTGTGTGTTCCTCCTTCACCAGTAACAAGATTTTGCACATAAAGCTCTATCAGTCCTCCACGTTCTTCCTTTCCTTTATATTGTGATGCCACTAAACTTTTCCTAGTCCTGTGTGAGTAAGTGCACTTCCTGACACAGTGATGGGCCCAAATCATTTTTGTTCTCTCTAGGGGCAGGAGGAGGGCAGCAATGTGACCCCCCAAAAATCAGAGGTGTTTTATTCCAGACAGGCAGTGCCCATCACTGGCAGTGCTCAGCTCCCCTCCATTCCCCTATGAACTCAGGGAGAACCAAGACTTCTCCTTCCCTCCATGACCCTACACACAAGGGGCTGATGAGGGGGAAAGGCACCCTGCCACACTGCAGGTGACAGGCACATCAGCAGAAAGGGTCCCACGAAGCATCTCCTGCATCCTGCTCCATCTCTGCCATGGAAAACCGGAGAAACCTGAGCTGCCCTCCCCTCCTGACCCCTGCCAGGGGTGCTTTGCAATGAGCTGGAGGAAGAAATTGAGCTTAAGCACAATGATAGTCACCCTGTTTGTGTACTGAAACATTTTCCCACATCTTCTGTGGTTTCAGTTTTACAAAAGGGTGAGATTTCCAAGGCTGGGGCTTGTCCTCAGACATATACAGGTATCCCAGTGCCCAGCACAGCCAGGGCTCTGTGCTGAGAAAAGTCTCTGTATCCTACCAAATCAGGCAAAACTGTGACAAAAATAATGTCACTCCTTCCTCTTTGCATGAGCCTGTGTTAAAAGAATAAGCAAGCACTTGGCCAAGAGAAGAATTTCTTCTTCCTCTGGAGTGGTGTCAGCCAGCAGAATTCACCACTCCAAAGAGCACCAGGACTGCTGTTGAATTTCAAAAAGGGGGGTTGAATGGCCTGGATCAGGCCATGCTTGTGGCTGGTGCAGCTGTGTGGAGACAAAAGGAAAAACTGAGCAGGACTGCAGCTCTTATAGAATGGCACGGGTGATTTAACCCCTAGAATGAACAAGCCAAGGACTGGGAACACACTCGTGATGCAGATATTTCTGGACTATAAGAAAAGTAGGAAGAGAAGGGATTGAGTCAATCCCCAAGGAAAATAAACAAACTAACAGTTACTGGAAAAAACAGAATAGATAATCTGGAAAACTCCCTGGGAGGACTGAAGAGCTCTCAGATTGCCAACTGTAAGGTAGCAGTACATGCCAGGAGTGTACACAGCAGGCATTGATAGCCCACCTGATCTAACAGGAGCACATTTCAAGGATTTGTAAATCCACATTATCTGTAGATTTCAGGGATCTGAAGAAAATGTTGCAGGTTTGTGAATGTTTTTTCCTTGCACTTAAAACTTGGGGGGTGTATTTCTTTGGTTTTGATAGGAGTGAGAAGAGTGAACCTCAGATGTCTGGAACATCCCTCCTCCTCAGACTGAGAACAAAAGCAGAGCAAACACAAATGAGATTTAGCACATGCAACCACTAGAGAGAAGTAGGGCCAGCTTTGCATTCCTCTCTTATTCTCTGCCTCCAAATTCTGCCCTCCCCTCTGGAGAAGTGAATTGTTACTTACAGGAGAGTGAGACACGGGGAAGATTTATTTAGGTACAATTACAAAACACTCTGAGATCCCGAGATGAGAAGTGTGATAAAACTGAATCCAAAGTCATCTGAGGCCCAAAAGGATATCTGTAATTTATGAGACAATGGAGCAGGCCCATATATACTGCAAAATTACTACTGAACTTTACAGAGTAAATGGCTGTGGCTAAGGATAAGTCAGGGTGTGCACAGTACTATGAAACCAGAATTAATTATCCTTTCATGTGCCTTTGCATTGTATTATTTCAAAGATATATTCTTGTTATTCTTGCCTGTTAAATTATCAGCACGAAGACTGCAATAACTGAAAACAAACCATGAACAATGGTTTGAGCTTCCCTGTCTGTGAGAACAGGGCAAATGGCAAAGGCTGTTTTTTGAGCTGAACATAACATATATAACATGTGACAGCAGCTCCAATCAAATCACTGTAGCACACAGACAATACTCCCCCAGTGTTGGGCTCTCCATGCTGAGAGCAATATTCAATTAATTTTCCTCATTTACGAGGTAGATGCTAGAGCAGTTGTGAAGGAGTGCAAAAGCTTAGTGGTAAATGAAAAATTCTCTGGTGTGCTTCACTCAAAGTGCTTCTCCCAGGAAGCACAGGCAGAGACATTTTGACAGCTTATTTCTTTAGGGGACAGACAGACAGATGAGTTCTGTTGCTCAGTGTTGTCAGCACTCTCCATTTACTCCCAACTGAACACACACAATAGATCAGGTTGTCCTAACAGGGACACAGGAATTTTCACGCAACTCCACGTGCAGCCCTCCCTCGAGGAGGTATCGACCAGGAAAGTAGGAAGTTTTAAAGAAAATTTTGTGGTTATGGGTGGATTTTCTCTTTAATGGGGTTAACTCCCATTGGCCCCTGGTGTGACAAGCAGAGGAGCTGAGTGAGGTTTCCTGTTTTGAGCAGATATGAACTTCTGCAGCTCAGACTGTGGGCTCTTCCCTCCAGACAGCAGCTTGTCCAGGGCAGTGACTCTGCCTGATGGCAACTCATGGCCAAAGCTGAGATTTGATGGACCTGGTGCTTGTTTTCTCTGCTACAGCAGTGTACTTTAACCTGTTCATTTACTTGTGTGAGTATTTGGCTAATTTGCTTACACTTACTTGAAAGCCCTGAGAAACTGCAAGAATTGGGGTAAAAGAGATTTTACCATAAATGAGAACTGGCAAAATGAAGTTTGCTCAAGGTGCTAAATGACTCCTACAGCTGAGTTTTGAGTATCTCCAAGAAATGAAAATTCCACAGCCTATCTGTGCCTGTATCCCTGTGATGGCTAACTTCACAATAATTTTATTTTTCCTTTTATCCACTTGGAATTTCCCCTGTTCCAGCCCCGATGCCCATCACTGCCCATCCTTTCCCTGGGCACCCCTGAGCCATGCCTGGCTCTGTCTCCTCCACACACTTTTCTTAGCTACAGACTTTCTCTTTTAGGGCTGCAGGAACCCAGCTTTGCCAGACTGTCTTTGTCCATCATAGCACCCAAATAAATCACCTTAATGACCTTTCAGTAGATTCACTTCAGTTTGGCCACACTGCTCCTGTATTTAGGGGCCCAAAACCAGACACCCTGCTCCAGACACAGCTTCACAAGCACTGCTGGAGAAATGGAACCACTCCAGGTGATCAGCAGGTACCTTCTCCCAGCCAGTGCCCAGCTTTGCCCCCAGCCCTGTATCCCTACAGCTGTTTCACGTTCAGTTGTATTTTTCAAACATTTGTACATTAAATTCAGCTGCTGTTATGCATTTTGCACTTGATTTTAAGCAACCTGGAGTGTGGTCAATGTGTGTCCATTGCCACAGTCTGGCTCCTGCATAACCTTGGTTTGAGTGCTTTCAAGCATTTCTGTTCCACAAAACAAGGATTTGGTAATGTCTACAAAATCTGAGAGTGAATAAAAGAAAATAACAAGAAAAAGGCCATGCATGACATATTCTTCTTAATAACATGTTACAACAATACATCTTAATAATATGATTATTGATTATACAGGCTGTTATTATTATTATTATTATTATTATAGTAGCCCTATAATCCTAATAAAGAGCCCAGTAGTTTAAGAAATCAGAAATCTGGGGAAACTGAAAGGATTCAATCAATGTGAACAGTTTTGGACTCAGGTTTCACTGATGGTTGCATCTTTTTAACTGCAACCATTCCAGCTCTTCTATCTATGGGAGTGTCACTGTCTTCTTAGGGAGTATGAAGGATTAATTGCATAGTTTAGAATGATTCTCTGGGTAGGAATAAAATTCTATTGTTGCCCAACACAGAAATATTGTTCAAACTGTGTTTATTCTAGTGAAAAAAATACCCATATTTCTGAAAAACAGCTCTAACAGAATGATAGTCTCCTTTAGTAGGAGACCTGTTCTTCAACAGGAAGGCTTTTCTCCTATCAACAGTATTTCCATAAAGTTTTATTTTCACATTAGGAAGATGTCATTGCTGCTATTAAACAAGACTTTATGGGCTAAGGGTTCGAGTCAAGTAAGACAGAACTTGATTAACTGATGGCAAGACTGAAATTTTTGATGTGGATTTCACAATATATTGGCAATAAGTAGTTCATAGTCCCCTATTACCATTTCTCAGCAAGTGATTTCTTATATTTTTCATCCTATTGATGTATTTCATTGAGTTTACAATGTTATATTGACCTTATCCTGGCTCTAGTCATCAATTTCTATCTTTAGGATACTTAAGGATAGTAAATCTTTAAAGTTATTGCAGTAGACCTTTCTCTTCAGAGGATTTATTATTTTCTACTAGAGGAATGAGATTTTTAATGACCCACATTTTAAATTATTTCTCACTTATAGGCAGTTTTGACCATATGGGAATAAAAATGAAGTAGAGGTCTCCTCCTGAGTCCCACGAGGAGAGCAATAACACCTGACTGCTTTTAGCATTACTGTTTGCATTAACTTAAACTGTGGGAATATGCCAAAGAAATTGCATTTGATTTCTCATTAAGTTGCATAAATATTTAGTATGCTTTATTTCACCATATTGGGACTCACTCTCAGGTTTGGTTTTGATTTGGTTGATTTGCAGCTCTGTATTGATATTTGGGAATAGAAAAAGTTGGCTGTCTGATATGTTTTTAGAGGTCCCAATGGAGGATAATTTAAAAGTACCTTCTTTACCAATGAGATACCTTTTGGGCTCATATGAAGAGTTGCAGATGCCTTTTTTTTTTTTTCCCCCAACAGTTAACACTTCACTAGCTCAAGGGTTGCTCTTGCATTCTGTGGATTCTAAGCCTGTGTTGTCACAGCTGCACTTATTACAAAAGGAAGTTTGTCATTAACTTAGAGAGATAAAGCAGAAAATTATTTATTTAGCTAACAGAGTTATAAAGCCAGAAAGTATCAGGCTTCTAAGCTGAAATATTATCTGTACTTTTAGGGCACTGTAAGCACAGAGCAGTGAAGTGTTGAGGAATTTGGACACTGAACAGTCCAGAGGATGCTCTCACAGGAGCTCAGCTGTTTGGTATTTTTCAAAGCTGCCCTTTTCATTTCCAATACTATATAGATCATGTATAGCTGCTTTTATGGCCACGACAGTGGGGCTTCCAAAGCTGCCTGTCATATCCACCTACCTCAGCATTACAGCTCCTGGACAGGGGATTTCTCTTCCAACCTCTTTAAGTGCTTTTTGGGCATCTTTCAACTAGAGGCTTATAAGGAGAGCAGCACCTCTGCAGCAGAGCCCTGTCAGTGTCAGAAAGTTTTCCTGACTGCCTGCACACTTCCCTGTGCAGCAGGGAGTCCTGAGAACACAACACAGAAGCAAGAAACACAAGCACTCACAAGTCAGGATTTATTTTTTCATTTTAAAAATGATGGCAAATTTTTTCTCATAGTGCTTCTTCTAGTCAGTTCTTTATTGGAATTTTATAAGCATAGGAGGGACGTGTGTATTAGCTATCAGTGGGTGGAAATATATAGATACTGCTCACTAGATTAGTTTCTCAAAGCTGTGAACACAAACCTAATCTTGCTCGAGACCAAAACCCAAACTTGAACTCCCACAGTACTCAGGGTGCAGTAGCCAAAACATGAAAACTCATCTAGTGATTTTAGAACATTTGTGCTTTGTACTTGAATGGTACAGTGCAATTTCCAGTTAACTTTGAATGCCCACTGATACATATTTAATCCTGCACCTGAGACAGGGGAAAAACCAAACTACTGTAGCTACAAAAGGATGCTCTAAGACAAGCCACTCAAAGTCCTACCACGCTCCTATAACTGTTACCACCATCTCCTGTGGAATTCTGGAACTCCAGCTGTTCAGAGGAACAAATCCTTATGCATCCCTGACTTTACTCAGGGCCAATTTGGGATCTGTAAGGGTTCCTCCCTATCAACTTCCTATGGCCTAATCCCCGTGTCCCAGGCAGAGTGAGGGCAGCAGCCATGGAGAACAGGCAGTTGAGGATGGAATGGGGTAAGAGAGCTTAAACAAATGTGAGGGTTAAAAAGGAGACAGAGAAATAAACCAAAGACACAACGATTTGACGTTGGAGAGGAGCCTGTTTGTTTTTAATACACCAGAGAAGAAGCTGAAGCACGGAAGAGCCGTGTGTAAAACATGAAGTTTGCTTGCAGGGCTGACCTTGGCGGCAGAGCAACAGATGCCTGAGAGACCATAGCAGCTCTGCCTCCCATCGCTGTGAGCCTGAAAACAAAACAATGTTACAAGGAAGCTGTCCTCTTCCTCTTCATTTGCAAGGATTTGAAACAGCCCTCCTTGGAATTCAAACTACAAACATTTATTCTTATCCACGTTAGAAACACTACACATTTTTGCAACAGGATTTACCATCTTGAACCATGTTGAGTGTGAACCATAAGTCTCCAAAATAAAATTACACATTCGATCTAGAGACACTTTAGACCATACTATTTAAATCGTCCAGTCTAAAGATTTCCTGGAAAATATAAGCATATCATCAAGAGTATTAAACTTCTTTGGCCACATATTTGAACAATAAAAAGTGTTTCAAAACAATCAAAATGATGTAGATAGGTAAGGTATGGCTCTGTTCTCTTGCTTAGACAAAAATTAAATGTGTTTGCAACAAATATAGATTTAAAAAAATAAACCAATCCTATGTTGTTCTCATACAATATACCTTGCAATGTCTTACAAATATCATTTAACTATATTCAAAACTATATTCATTGTAGGAAAGAGACAGAGAGCACACTTCCCTAAGATACTTATTCCTGCTATAAAAATAAATGGAAAGACCATATGCAAAATTCTTGCCTGGTCTGGTGTGCCTGTATTTCAGGTACTTGCTATAATAAATTTTGGGGTTAAATTCCTCTATTAATTTTATAACCTCCTTTGCCAAAACACAGCATAAATATCAACATATTTTGCCACATTTTCCTGATTAATCTTTCAACACAAGCAAGGCATTGATGGGACACAGTGAGAAGTTCACCCGAAGTAGCAGGAGCTGGCAGCTCCCAAGCACAGTGTGTGATCTGTCTGGAACAGGCAGGGCCATTTGATACCAAATTCCAGGGAGATAACCCTGACCCAGCAGCCTGAACACAAGAGCAGCATTTTTAGTTTCAGACCAAGAAGCTGGAGGTTTCAGAATGACCTTGCAGCACTGTGATGCAGCAGCTTCACCAGAACATCCTCTGCCACCAGCTGGGCCAAGCACCCTGAGCCCACGGGGAGAAAATACAGGAGGGACAGACAACAGCCCAGTGCTCAGGCACGTTGGTATTGCCTTTGCTGCTCTTTTGAAATGTTATTTATTTTCCTCTGTCGGTTTAGTATGAGATGTTCCAAGAAATTGATGTCCTTAATTTAACCACAAGACAGAAACAGACTGGACACAGTGTCTGCCCTGAAGTGAGGAAAATGGGGATTTCTCTTCCTACATGCATTGAGTAGTTGAGAAACCACCAGCTAGTGTGCTAACCATCCTGCAGTATACAGAATTTGCACAATGGATAAACCTCCACATCATTTGAAAGTTTTATCACTTTATTAATAACTTTATTCATTATATGCAGATAAATGAATGCATCTACAGGCTTCAAAATCAGGCTCCCCTTGTGATAAACACTCCATATTCATTCTCACTATTATTCTTTTCCTTTGTGGAGTGCTCTGCTACAAGGGCAGAGATGACAGAACCTGTCCCACTGCAACAACCTGCTTATAGCCAAATAGAAGGAAATCTAAAGGATCTCATTTTACAGATACTATATGAAGCAGAGGGAGTATGTCATTTGACAAATTACACAGAAAGTACAAGAAAAAGGTGAAAAGAAATGGCAGTTCTGCTGACATTGGGTTGAGTCTATGCATCTTTCCCCAGCTGATAACAGCCAAGTTTGTACTGGTAGCTGGAAACAAAACCTGCTGCCCACTAAAAAATTATCCAGAGTCACGAGTTGATTTCTTATCATAAATTCAAAATGGATAAATCATTTGTTATGGTTAATGTTATTTGTGTCATCATGGCTCCCAGAGAACAAAAATCCCATGACACTGAGATCATGGGAAAGGTTGAAAATAACTCCCTTCACAAATGAATCACAAAACTGGAATCTGCAAAATGTCTTTGAGGGGAGACCATTTCATATTTAAATTATTAAAAGTTCTCTCAGAAAAATTTGATATCTAGAACAGAAACCTCAGCAAAATTGTTAGTTGTAAATATCACAAATTATGCAATCTAGCTGGGAAATAATAAATGAAGAAGTTTTTTGTGTCTCTGTAACTTTGAGCCCTTAAGGTGCACATGGGTTAATATTTTTTTTTTTTCCCTCAGTGAGACCTAACAACTTTGCAAAAGTGAAGTTTGAGATTCTTCAGGGTCTGAAGCATCAAATAAAATGATGAAATCCTGAAAGTTTGAAAACAAAGCTGCAGCAATCAGTGGTGTTATTTCAATGTTTCTGGCCAAATAGGAGGGTGGCTATGAAAGCAAGCACCACTGGTGGAAAGACAGTCTTTGCTTTCTCTCCTAAATAACCATAGAAATATCAACAGGCAAAGTTCTCCAGTTGGCCTACTCCAAGGCAGAAAAATAACTGCAAAATAAATGCAACAGAGTTGTGGGGCCAGTATTTGGTTGGTTTTGCTTAACATTTTCCCTTTAGTTCCTCCTCCCCATTACAAAAATGGAGCAATTTGTAGGCTGCTGCATGGGTCAGGTGATCTTCAAGCTGGTACCTGACTCCCAGCATTGCCTCACCACTTGGAACACTGCTGGCTGCTTATAAAGGAAAAATAATTCTATTTTTCTGCAAGAGTCCCTTCACACAATGTAGGCACTCTACTGCAAATGTAAATCTTGCATCAAACCCTTGCTTGAGCAATCTCAGCATGAATTACCAGCTGCAGGGGATTATCTCCATCAGAATATGTGGAAAGGAAGAAGAGGCCATTTCTTAAGGAAGCTGAATATGTAACATAAATCTTTGTCTGTAATGAAAGATTTACTTTATAATTCAAATCAACTCAGTTCTACTGGAAAAGAAGCTTTTCGTAAGAAAGGCCTGCAAGTGTATCAAAAATTACTTAAATCTGGGAACTTTTAACAACAACAACATTTATTTCCCTCATGTCTGTCAAAAGTATCTCAAAATAAGCAACATAATTTTTTTAAATTTGTGTGCAAGTACTTTTCAATGACTGCAGGTTTGCTCATTCTAGATTGTAAATAAATCTGAGTAATCTTAGCTCGCAGTTCTAAGTTTCTGGTATTACAAAAAAAAAAAAATGTGGCAGAAAGATGAAGGGAACATTCCACGGGGAAAACAGGTAACTTTGGAAAGGATACAAGGTTTTATGGTTCAGGACTGCTGAGTGTGTGACCTCCTTGAGGAGATTACCCAGTAGTGAAGCCCCTCTGCCAAAACCATCTGTCTTCAGCCTCAGTGTGCTTTGTCCTGGACACTCTGAGCTGCTTTTCTGAGAGGATGCAGCTCTTTAGCTATAGCACAGATAGCAATGCTCTGCCAATATGAAGAGATTAAAACTTGCTGATGGCTTTGAAGATTAGGACCTGACCCTCAAACTGGCAGACAGAGTAGACCTGAAGCTAAAAAGATCAGACACAAAATATCTGCAGCTTTTAATCCCCCTGAAAATAAGACATTGCATTCTTCAGCAGTAAGCCCTGGTGTTGTCTTTACCTTTGGACAACCTTGATGGGCTGCTGTAGTCAGGATCTCTTCTGGCAGGATACTGGGAAATGAGATGGAGATTAAGGATGAGCTTTTGCTATGCTGCTTTTGAATTTAATAAATTGGCTGATATTTCTGATCACATCAACATCTGGATAGAAGGAAGAAAATATATTCTAACTGCACAGATAGCTCTGGGAGGCAGCTACTGTTATTTTGGCACGGCACACCATTAATCTGAATAACTGGTTCTTCATTCAAGCATTAAGTACTGTGGAATTTTTGATGCTGAATCCCTCTGTGGAAAATTACATATCCAAACAATTATACTTGATGTATAGTTGGTATCAGTCCATTTTCCCCAAGTGGTATCATGTAACTACTGAAGCAAGGTTTCTGTCCAGGGCAGCTTGGCAGAAAAGTAATTCTTGCTCCTTACTGATCTCACAATGCTTTAGATAGGGCGTGCTGGTTTTTGGCTGGGGTAGAGTTAATTTTCTTCACAGTAGCTGGTGTGGGGCTGTGTTTTGGATTTGTGCTGGAAACAGTGTTGATAATGTAGAGATGTTTTTGTTATTGCTGAGCACAGAGCCAAGGATGAGAGTGGCTGCCTGGTGCTTGGTGCCTGCCTGTGTTTAAACCATGACAGAGGGAATGACTGACTCCCATGTAGCACTGAGGGGCCAAATTGTTCCTTAGCCTGCTCCACCTTGTGATGTAAACAGGTTTTCTGCATCGATGGTTAGAAATTCCATCAAAATGCCATCAAAATTTTGAATACCCACACACAGTTTCTATCCTGTGCCACAGAAAGTCTTGCCTTTTCTTTGCATCCTCACTCTCTGTGTTTTACTAATATCCAGTTAATCCAGTAGCAGATATATTTGCAAGCCTTACTATTTCCTGAGAATGATTTTTGTCTAAAAACAGGAAGATGAAATAGTGTGATAAATGGGGAGGTTTCCAGTATAAGTTGCTATCTTTAGGCTCCTATTGCTTCCATGAAATCCAGGGTGGACTTATATCTCCGAAGGAAGCCTGTAATTTCCATTAACAAATATATGCTTCTTTGGCAGTCAGAAGCCATGCCAGGCTAGTTTTGCAGATTGTCACGTTCTGGAGCCCAAATGTGACAGGTTTGTTGTATGTGTAAAAGTACTTCAGAGAGGTGGGAACCCCCTGTCCCTGGGAGTGCCATTCCCACTTGGTGGATGTGGTCTGTAAAACTGGATAGACAATCAATCCAGATATCACTGCTGGGGTTGGATTGCAGGACCTTTGGTCTCTGCTTTTATTGCACCATCTTCTCTTCAATTAACTAAGTTTTATGTAGTGTTTAAATCTACCTAATAAAGATTGTGGAAATAGAAGTAAGTGCCCAATCTACTTTCACTAAAATATGACTTTACAAACTCCCAGTGGATTAACTGGAAACAAGTGGTAATTCCAGTTACCACTAGAAATAGGCTTGATTTTTTTTAGTCACCACTCAGTAATCATATCCATATGGATATGATTCCATATCATATGGAAAATACTTATATTTCTTTTACAAGTTGTTTAAAAATCTGGAATATTGTCCATTTTCTAAATTAATTGGAATAATTTTAATTCAGGGGCTAGAAATCACTAAACTGCCAGGACCCAGCTACATATCTTTTGGGAAGCAGCTAATGCACATGGAACTTCTGCAGAAGGGATATTAGTATAGAAACTTTCTTCAGTCCTGGATGGAGTATAATAGAATAAAACCTTTTAGTAGAGTAATGCATTTGTGATGAAATTACAAACATTACTGTCATGTCTCCACTTATAAATATAAAAATATAAAAGCTAAAATCCTAAGGCTTCAGAGGAATTATGAGAGCAGGAAAAGCAGGACTGCAAGATCCCACATTCCCTGCAATGCCCCAGCAATGACTTTGGTCCTGTTCCTTTGCCTTTTTGTCTTAACTCTCAGCTGAGCTTGCCCAGAAAACACCCAGATAAAATTATTTTTCTTCATCAGCAGACACCCTAGGGAGGTGAACAGAAAAAGACTCGCTGACTTACTGAATAAATGCCACCCAATCAAAGTGGTCATGTTGTGTAATCACTGCTAATGGCTCGTTCTTCTCAGTCCATTTGCTTCCTACCTGAAGTTGATGGAAGATGCTTCTGGCAGGCTTTTGGAGGGTGCTCAGAACCCTGAGCTTACAGATGCCTTTGGTCGTTTCCAACAGTCCAATGCAAGAGAACATGGAAGCTGTGAAATTCAAAACCAACAGAAGATACGAAATTACCCGACTGAAGATGAAATTTGCATCCTGATTTTTCCCAATCTCTGCTCTTTGGGAGTGTGTCTGTGTTGGTGGTTCAGGTAAAGCTGTTTAATAATTATGAGAGTGAGCAGGTCACAAACACAGTGCTGGGAAAGCACTAAATGACCAGAATGAAATTTTTTTGTATGATAATGCAGAAATTATGAAGAAAAGTATGCAAATGACATTTGAGATGACCCTCTATATGAAAATATTAAAGGAACATCAGGAATGTCCACAAAGAGCCACCATTATATTGCATAATTTGTGACACTGAAGCTGACCTCACCTTTTAAAGAAAGTGACTTTTATTGACTTGGATATCTGGTGGTGATACAAACAGTCCAAATCTGACCTTGGTCAGAGGGTATGGCAAAAACCAGGAAAAAATAGCATTCACATCTCCAGTCTTAACTCCAGAGTTGTTCTTCTTGCAGAGTACTCAAAAAGGGATCCACAAACTTTTCTTCATCAGTTTTAACAGTGGCTGCCAATGGCAGTGCCAGATCTCATTTCATTTTGCATTTCTGTGCCACAGTTTTATGTCCTACACTTTGGGAACTTTCACACTACACTTGCAAAACATGGGCTGAAAAATCACTTTCCCCATGCTGCCCCATAATAGTTAGAAAAATCTGCTGTTAGACCAGAGGAAAATTTCCACTGCTGATTGATTCCTAGGTCTGTTTGGCTGATTATAATTCCCCAACCTACCCTTATGTGATTCACACCCATACATCTGCTCTAGCTTCAGCATGTAATTGTTATTCCATACAGACAGCCCAGTATTTATTCAAACAAGGGTGCTCTTGTGCATTTCTCCTTTTTTAGCTTCTCCAAAAAGAGTAAATCGGTCACGATACATTACATTGTATGTGTGCATTTGTGTGTGGGAATAAAAACTAATTTTATCATCCTCTCAAAGGCAGCAGTTGATTACCAAGACAGAATAAATAAAAGAAGTATGTTAAATGGAGTACTGTACATTTATATCAGAGGCAGGGCATTCCAGCTTTCTCTAAAATACTGTGGCTAATTAAAAAAAAAAAATTATGGTTTCTGTTATTTTCCAACACTGATTTCTATATTGTAAAACAAGTATCTGCTCTCATACAGATCTGTTGCTACAGTACAAAAAATCTAGGCCAGGACTCTGACACTGCAAGTCTTTGACTCCAATGTTATCATTTTGTCCTGGGAGAAGCAAAGATGCTGGTGGAAAAGGCAAGTTGGTACTGCTTGGATTATCTTCATAAAAGAAGCTGAAATGAGTTTAAAAACATTTGTGCTCTGCCAGAGTCAGCTGATTTGGCTCGCAGGAGTTTGTATGAACTGTTGGTTCATGGGGTTTTTGGCTTGTGCCTGTGTTAGGACTTGGGAGAGTTCAATGAACCCAGAACTCAAAGCAAAAATATTTAACCTTCATTTTTCTAGTAGAAATGGGGTATAAAAGCTAACTTTAGTTTTCTGGGAAATATTTTAGAAGTAATCTTAGACTCATTTAGCTTGTTTTGTGAAAACAATCCAAATGTAGACTTGAAGAGTTGGAAGTCTGGCTTTTGGTTTAATGAATTATACAGGTAGGGATGGACTTGTAAAACATTTTGCAACTACAAGCTTAGTGCCAATCATGGGGTATCTGGATGTGGAATCTGAGCTACTTTCAGAAACATAGGTCAAGATAAAAGCACAGCACAGTTTTTTGTGTAGAAGTATGAAGATTCTCAGCAAAGGAATTAATAGAGGTTCCATCTTGAAACCTTTGTGCTTCCTATCACTGTTTTCCACGGTACTTGCAGTCACATCAAGAGCCTATGAAAGCATTCTGTTTGTTTTTATCTACTCAATCTCATTATAGCTCTGAACAAACATCCAGTAACTGCGTGTCGCCTCAGACTCGCTTCCCTTTGAGTACTCCGAGTTTCACAAATGGAATCAAACCAGCAGCTCCCACTCCTGAGACCAAGAGGATCACAGGCAGAGAACTGAAAGCTTGCACAGAAAGCCAAAACACAGCTTTCACCTGAGCCTTGTGCACTGGCATCATCTTCTGCGGCAGAAAACGGGAGAAGGGAACACATGAATTTAGTTAGCAAAGCATTTGCAGGGCAATAAGGACAATGTCCAGCAAACCGGCTGTGGCTTCCACCGAGGAGCTGATAACAGGCAGGAAAGGCAGGTAACAGGAAAAGCCAAGAGAGGTACCAAATCCAGGTTAGGAGGCCCAAGGCAAAAACCTGAAGTCCTTCTGGAAGGTAGGGGTTACTGCAGTTACTACAGAGACCAAAATATTTCATTTCCAGCAATCCGTTCACACTCAGCTGCAGTCAGCAGTGCTGCAAGGGCTGGTGATCTGACAGATAAGATGGTGACCTGACAGCCGTTTAATGGAACACGTAGAATAAATCCCTTTTTTCCAGTAGAATGAAATGAATGTACTAATACATAACTCCATAACTTTCTGCCAACGTATTTTAACTCTCACAAGAAGGAGGTCGTTCAGTGCAAGGGATTCAATCGCATTTGGCCTCTCCTGAGATGCCGTCAAGGAGGGCTTTCTGATACTTTGGAGTGTTTTGGGGTTTTTAGGGTTTTTTTTGAGATGACAAAGTAACTGATAGCAGCTTTCGGTCTTTCAAGCTGGCACATATTTGACTAATGACCTCCAGATGGAAATCTCTGTGGCTCTTGCCAGCTGTATTAACAGCCCATTCCCAGGTGCTGGGAAGATTTTTAATGGGCATTTTCTTTTTTTGACTGTTACAGTAGAATGTAACAAGTAGTTAAAATACTCATATCGTTTCGGTAGGTTATCAGCCATTACTTTCCAAACTCTGCTCCCATGTCCCATTTCATATATGATTGTTGAGAGCCTGAAATAAGTGAGATGCTAGAAGCATATTATTGATTATAGTGCTATAGTCACATTAAGTAATTATTTTTTAGGGATATTATTAATATAAAAACGCCAGCTGAAAATCCCACATAAGCTACTGTGATACAGAACTTTGCCTGTAACCTGTTTGCAGCTGTCAACTCATAGGCCACAATGTTCAAGGGATTTGCAGGAGCTGTAGTGTTACTGGCTCTGTAAAATTTTTCATTGCCAGAAAAATTCCTTCCCAAAAGCCTGCACTTGATAAAATTTCCAAACAGGTCCTCTGTACTTCAGTAAATCAAGAGTGCCCCAGCTGTCTCAGGGAATGTCTCTGAGATGCCTGAATACACTGCTTCCTTTGGATTTACTGTCCCCACAAAGATGTAAATCACAAGGACAAAAATCGAGGTAAAGGATTAATTGTAAAACCAGGGTGGGGAGATGGGGGGAGAGAGATGACAAGACGACAAGTGGAACTAGAGAATGTTATCCCAGCTGACACAAAGCTGGGTACCTCGGCTCCAGTACTCTTACAATGAATTCCTATGATATGCTCTGGTGTTCAGAGCCAAGTACTCGGTTTCCATAGAAATGGAGTACTTTGAGATAAAGCCTAAGATTAACTGCTTAATGACTTTTCCTTACATGGCCCAATACTTATGCCCTTAGAGTCAGGCTTTGTTGTTAAACTTCAAAGGCTCTTGATGGGTGTGAAGCTGTCTTGGGAACTTGTTGATTTCTCCCTGCTTCATGCTCAGCCAGCTCTAACTATAGGCAAAGATGGTGTTTTCACCTGGAATCAAGCAGTAGGGCTGTCCAAAGATTATTTCTTCTATTTTTACCCAGTCTGAGAGCCAGCCACTTCTAGCCTAAACCTAAACTGCTCTGTCATACAAAGCTATTTATAGATCTATAATAAATGCTATAGAAAACATGGGTCACATCGACATTCATATGCAAATAGGATTCTTGTTTTTGGCATCCTAAATGGCAAGTGACCCATTACTAGTACAGACTGGCTAGGACAGGACTGTGAGATGAACTAAAGCCTCCCTCCACCTTGCCAAGCTGTTCGTGTGTCACCACCAAGAAACAAAAGGAAAGAAACATGAAATACACTTTTGGGAATCCTAGCCTTTATTTTACATGTCATAACAACATGGATGTGAGCACCAAATGTCAAAGTTTCACAGAAACCCAACTGGCAAATAACTTCATTGCACGAATGAATTTCCAAATATTTGTATAAGCCATGTGAGCAAAGTTCTACTCAAGAGTAATGAGGGTACTTCCTATCTTTTTGACTCACTCCACCATTAAATATTTTTAGTTCCTTGCAGATGTATAATGGTTGTGCACCTTAGAATAATAATCCTTGTTCCCCAAAATATCAGTAATAAAAAAAAACCCCTTTGCAAAGCTCTGTCTTCTGCATAGCCATCATCTTCTACCATCAGTGCTATTAATTTATTTCAAAGTTTGATCATGGCAGGAGACCAAAAGCCCACAACTGTAGTTACTCCAAGCATAATACCATGAGCCAAATTAATCCATGATCTAATAGTGATGACATGGGTGGATTCAGTCCAAAGACAAATGTAGCTTAAAGTTGTTTTGAAATGGAACATATTCTCAAATCTCAGAGGAGCAACAACATTTCTTTAAAAGTTGAGAGTTTTATGGCCAGCGGATGCAGTGAATAATATGAATTGCTATCTGTGCAAAGAAATTTTATAGAATCTAGTATTTTTTCTAAATAACATATGAGTAGTCTTCCTTATCTTTCTCTTGCTATCCTGTATTTTCAAGCTTACCTATTTTTCTGGTGTGTTCTAAAAGCAAAGACAATCTAGTACATAGTAATTTCCATCACGAAGAAAAAGAAGTTTCTACTTTTTCAAAACTGAATTATTGTGCAAGTAGTAACAGAATAACATTGCTGTGATCCTGTTCTCTGCAGTGCACAACTTGCTCTCATAAACCAGCAAATATCACGGTGCCTGGTGAAGAGAGAGAGGCTCACAGTCAAGTTACAGACTAAGTCTTATTTATCAGAAATTAGAGTATTTTACACCACTAATATTAATGGTAGAAAAACTGCACTTGCAAGTGACTGCTGAAAAACAGAATCTGAAGAAAATCTGCAGGGCTGTTCAAACAGTGATTAGAAATGGCTTATCAACAAGCCTGACTGATGTTACCTGGATTAGCTTCTGCCTTTTCAGCAAAGCATTTTCCCCTGGAAACAAGGAAAAATCCCAATGTCCTTTCTCTGTCAGATCAGTTCCAATGTTCCTAGGAGAGCAGACTGTCTGCTATGGCTGATTTTCAGAGGCTGATGTTTGAATTAGTCTTTCAGAACAGCGAGTATAAACATCTTGCATTGTGAAAAACACCTTCCAAAGGAAAACATCAAAGCAGCCTACAATTATGAACCAGCTCAGCTAAAGCTCATTCCTGGAAATTTGTCTTGCTGTTTCTTACAGTACAGTAAGATCCCAGAGAAGTATTACAGTTGTGATGATCCTTAAAGAATAAGAATTTTGCTAAGCTGTTTCCTGGAAAGCAAGTAAACTGACAGCACTTTTAATTCTCCTCTAGCATAGCTTTACAATTGGATTTGGTTTTATTATGAATTGACATTCTTTTTGCAGAGGTAAATATTTATTTAGATAGCCTGAGATATCAAGTGGGTCCAATATGAGGCTTGAGCAGAAGTAGCAAAATAATTTTAGGTATATTTTTACTTTACATTCCTTTATTTCCTGAGGGTTAACATAAGCAACACTATGTTCTGAAGATATTTGGATAGAAACTGGAGAATCATTTCCCTTTTTTTTTCACTCTCCTCTCTATCTGGCCAAAATTACCAAATTTACCTCTCAAAAGACAGAAAGGGACATGAAGACTGAGGAACAGAGAAGCTATTATGGCAGAGATAAAACAATTTAAAATATTCCTTATTGATTTTATCATTCTGTGGTTGGTGCATGCTATGAATGTGCTGTATCCCTGCCCTCCAGACAGATGAAAAGGCTCCTGACAAGGTTAGGAACAGTATTCTTCTCATAAGAGCAAATCCCTCTGAGATCTTGGCACTAACATGGTGCTTAAAGAAGCGATCTCACCAGAGGAGACAGGAAAAAAGGTACAAATGCAACTGTGAGGTACACAATTGATAAATCTCCCATTTCTCCTCCTATCCAGTTTCTATTTCTCCTGCTAACCCACTTCTCCTCCTTGCTGCTGTCTCAAACTCCTCCTCACACCCCATTTCCCTGTCTAACCCCCTGGCCGCTGTTCATACACATAAACTGTACTACAAACTTGCACTAGCCAAGAAAAGCAAGAGGATCCCCAGTTCCTACCCCAGTGCCCTCAGAATCCACTGTAGCAGACTGTCCTACCAGAGACACCCACCAGAGCAGTGTCTGTGGTCCAGCACTCACATCCCCATGAGGAGCATTAAAAGAAGCTGCAGGAAACTGGAAAAAATATGGTCACTTGCTGTGAAAAGCTGATGTAGAAAGGACGCCTTGACTAGAGGCACACTGATATATTATTTGTGAAATATGATTACATCTGCCTTTTATCTTTCTTCTTGTTACTCAGTGATAATTGACTGCTCAAGGCTGGCACTCATTTTTAATTATCCCCCTGGTGGAAACCCAGCAACACGCTCTGCAATTGCTCTCACATATCTGCATGCAGCATCTGTAACACATCATCCTTCAGCAAACAGCAAGTCCTTTTCTTTTTCTTTCTTTCCTTTTTTCCCCCCTAAATTAGCTGTACAAATTAGTGCAGGGCACTTCTCAGGAAAAAAAAAAAAATTGGATAGAGGTACAGAACATCAATGTGCCCACAGACCACAGTGAATATTTCACCACTCATTAAAATAACTCATATTTAAGGTCTACTAACAAAGTCTGCCCTGTTCCATTTACCTATTTAGCCGATTAATTTTAGATAATTAAGCATTTAGTAACTTTTTGGGTGCTGTGTCCACGCAGCTGCCAGGCACAAGCTGAAATAACCATCACTAGGTCACCCCACAGAAGAAACTCAGTTAGAGCTTTACTGTACTTATAAATACGCAAGGAGCTCCACTCAGTGGTGAGAGAATGCATTTCCAACTGTGATATCTGAAAAAGAAAGGAGTCTTCAGAAATGTAAATATGTATAATCAACACCTCTACTTAATTGGGTGTCTGCATAATTCATTGTAATCATGGCACTAGAATCATAATGTTTCATTAGGATAGCTTTATTTATTGTCAGCAACATTTCTGAGAGAATTCAATCACTGGAATGTGATCCATAATCACCCTGTTTGAAACAATAAAACTCAGTATTACCTCCTTTTTTTTTTTAAGCTTGCTAAACTTTCATTTTTAAGTAGTAATTTTTTTTTTTAAATCTTTCCTTCTTTTTCTTGTCCCATGTCTAGATTTTCTTGAAAAACTGAAACTTATTTCACAGTTCCTACCTTCTCTAAAAAATTCTGTATTAAGTATAGCAGTTTAGCCTGAGGACACAGAATTAATGTATTTTTAAAGCAAGTATTTTCTGACTGTGGGGAGTAAACTATTTCAATGGAGGTGCTACCAGGGAGAAAGTCTGAGACCACTGCTAAAGAAACAGTCTGACTAAATTATGTGTGATATGTCCTGAGTCAGGCTTAGCACCAACTTTGGAGACTTTCAGAAAAAAATGGAGATGGGTTTATTTTCAATAATAATTCCATATGTCCTGAGTCATATTTTCCAATACCCTACAGTTCTGCTTGGCCTAGTGGGATAGCTAAATTTTATAGGTTTCACATCTCCAACATTTTTCTCCTTTTCTGATTTTCAGCTACTTACTGGCTAATTTGAAATATTTTTGCCTTTCTCTGCCCGTTATGGATTTTGCATCTCCCTAAGTTGATGTCATAAGCTTTGTGCAGTTGGAAAATCATGCTCCATTTAGAGAAGACAAAATCAATCAAAGCTATGAAATCATTAAAAGTAAACTTCCCCAAACACAATCTTTCAATTTTTCTGTTTCTCAGCCTTGAATTCTAAGCAAGGTAATTTAAGTTTATTTAAACTTAATATTTTCTTTGTACTGACCCTTAGGATCCTTTTTTTTTCCACTGAAAAAGTTGACAACATCAGTTACTGGAAGTTTTTAAAAATGTGAACTCAAACAGCATTTCTAGCAAGAAGACATAGCCCTATGCTTAGATAAGATTTTGAAAAATATAAATGTAGAAGTAATACATTTTTGTTCGGAAGAAATCCAGAAAATCTTAAAGACACTGGAAAGGTCTACGTGCCAACCTGTGGCTCTGAACGAAAAAACTGTTGATGTAAGATACAGTGTCAGTATGCCTGAAAATGAGTCATGAAGTTACAAAATCTTTAGGAGTTACTTCTGAGAACTCTGGGGTGAGAAATGAAATACCAGAAGAACATGAAACATGGTGCCCATCTTTTAAATAGAAAAGCTGTGGAAGTCCGCAGTTAGCTTCAACTTCAATTATCCGTCAATGACTTAAATACTTTTTCTGGTTGTAAGGCTTAAGAGAAAAAGGAGATGATTAGCTGTCAATCATTCTGATTCTTGGTTAAGAGGAACAGCACTCCCCTCATCTTTGAGTAAGAGCGGTGATAGATTTTCAAGTGCCATCCTGAGACGCTTCTGAGGGCAAGTCCAGACATCACCATCAGCTTCTGTTTGGCATAAAAACGCCCAAACAGGTGGGTGCTGCCATGTATCCCTGAAATCCCCATATCCTTCAGGGCTTTCCCATCACCTTCCCGGCTGGAAAGGCTGATCAGGAGCCACAGTGAGCCGTGAAGGGAGCTGGCCCTGCGGAAAGAGGGGGCTGGCAGGAGTCGCTGCTGGTTTAGGAGCGAGCAGGGCGCTGAGGGACCTCGGCCGCAGCCCCGGGGCCCAGTGTGGATGGATGGGATGGCGAGGAGCTCGCTGTTCCCTCACGGAGCGGGACGATGGATGAACGGGACAGGGATGTGATCGCTGTTCCCTCGGGAAGCGGGATGAGGGGATGGACGGGATGGCGACGAGGTCGCTGTTCCCTCAGGGAGCGGGATGCTGGCTGAACGGGACGGCGAGAAGCCCGCAATTTCCCTCAAGGAGTAGGATGGTGGAGGAAGGGGACGAGGATGTGGTCACTGTTCCCTGAGGGAGAGGATGAGGGGATAAAAGGGACGGCGAAGAACTCGCAAGTCCCTCGGGGAGCAGGATGCTGACTGAAGTGAACGGGGATGTGGCCGCTATTCCCTCAGGGAGCGGCATGGTGGATGAACGGGACGACAAGGAGCTCCCAATTCCCTCAGGGAGCGGGACGGTGACGGAAGGGACGGGGATGTGGCCGCTATTCCCTCAGGGAGCGGCATGGTGGATGAACGGGACGACAAGGAGCTCCCAATTCCCTCAGGGAGCGGGACGGTGACGGAAGGG